>VKON01002462.1:0-35929 GCA_009741485.1 Malurus cyaneus samueli
AGGATTCCCCAATAAGATACAAGTTTTATAGGTTTCAGGAATTAGCATTTCTATCTAGGGTTCCCCAGTAAGATACAAGTTTTATAGGTTTCAGGAATTAGCATTTCTATCTGGGATTCCCCAATAAGAAACTTCCCAAATGCAGTGATGTCCCCCTATTCTAATGAATCCTGGATGAGGCCAGAGCTCAGTTTACACAAGATGTTCTGGACAGAAGGCTTCACCTAAGGCTGAGCTCGGGTTTAAGATAGCACAGGGCACACTGAGCCCTTCCTGAGGCTGTTTGGTCTCTCTGCCCAGCAGAACTCCTAAACTGAGCTGGAATATCAGGAATTACAAACGTGGAGTAAGGGGTACAGGGGGATGCATAGAGGGTACAGAAAGCATAAAAAGGAAAAGCAAAAATCATCAGGCATCACTAGGAGCTTTGCCTGAAGGATCCATCTGAGTGAATGCATTCTCTCCTTTTCCTTTAGCATTCGTGCTTCTTAGATGTGTATTTGTGGCTTGGCTTTTTCTCTTTTCTTTTGCAGCAGCGTTCAGCCAAAACTCCCCAAGTCACGTCCTGACACGTTCTGCCAACCACAACCCCACGTGTCCCAGTCCCTCCATGCCATCCCACACGCTGATTCCAGGAATTGCTGGGCTTTATTCCTTCCCCTGAGCCACCCTGATTTACCCCTGCTGAGGCTGTGGTCCCGAGTGTCCTTGATGCCTGATGATTTTTGCTTTTCCTTTTTAAGCTTTCTGTACCCTCTATGCATCCCCCTGTACCCCTTAGCCCACGATTGTAATTCCTGAAGCCTGATATTCCAGCTTAGTTTAGGAGTTCTGCTGGGCAGAGAGACCAAACATCCTCAGGAAGGGATCAGTGTGCTCTGTGCTATCTTAAACCCGAGCTCAGCCTTGGGTGAAGCCTTCTGTCCAGAACATCTTGTGTAAACTGGGCTCTGACCTCATCCAGGATTCATTAGAATAGGGGGACATCACTGCATTTGGGAAGTTTCTTATTGGGGAATCCTAGATAGAAATGCTAATTCCTGAAACCTATAAAATTTGTATCTTATTGGGGAATCCTAGATAGATTTGCTAATTCCTGAAACCTATAAAACTTGTAAGTGACCACGGGCAGACCTGCTGCCGCGGTTTCCTGGCATTGTTCACCGGGGTGAGCGTGGACGAGCGAGGACACGTACCTGCTGGTGATGAGGAACCTGTTCAGCCACCGCCTGCCTGTGGCACAGGAAAATACGACCTCAAGGTATGGATCCAGGTGTCCCCCTGTTGCCTTGAAAGGCCAGTTTTTTAATAATGACACAGACATTTAAGGGGATAAAAAGGGGTTTTACCTCATTATTTGGAATCCCAGGTGCACAACCTGATGACAGAATGCACACCCGTGTACAGCATGGATACAAGTTTTTTAGGTTTTCAGGAATTAGCATATCTGTCCAGGATTCCCCAATAAGATACAAGTTTATAGATTTCACAAATTAGCATATCTATCTAGGATTCCCCAATAAGATACAAGTTTTATAGATTTTAGAATTAACATTTCTATCCAGGATTCCCCAATAAGATACAAGTTTTATAGTTTTCAGGAATTAGCATATCTATCTAGGATTCCCCAAAAACCAGTTTTATAGATTTCAGGAATTAGCAAATCTGTCTAGGATTCCCCAAAAACCAGTTTTATAGGTTTCAGGAATTGGCATATCTATCCAGGATTCCCCAATAAGATACAAGTTTTATAGGTTTCAGGAATTGGCATATCTATCCAGGATTCCCCAATAAGATACAAGTTTTATAGGTTTTATAGGAATTAACATTTCTATCTAGGATTCCCCAATAAAATACAAGTTTTATAGATTTTAGAATTAACATTTCTATCTAGGATTGCCCAATAAGATACAAGTTTTATAGGTTTTATAGGAATTGGCATATCTATCTAGGATTCCCCAATAAGATACAAGTTTTATAGATTTCAGGAATTAGCATATCTATCTAGGATTCCTCAATAAAATACAAGTTTTATAGGATTTAAAATGTTAAACATTTCATCTAGGATTCCCCAATAAGAAACAAGTTTTATAGGATTCCCCAATAAGATACAAGTTTTATAAGATTCCCCAATAAGATACAAGTTTTTTAGGTTTTACAGGAATTAGCATACCTATCTAGGATTCCCCAATAAGATACAAGTTTTATCTATTTAGGATTCCCCAATAAGATACAAGTTTTATAGGTTTCAGGAATTAGCAAATCTATCTAGGATTCCCCAATAAAATATAATTTTATAGGTTTCAGGAATTAGCATTTCTATCTAGGATTCCCCAATAAGATACAAGTTTTATAGGTTTCAGGAATTGGCATATCTATCTAGGATTCCACAATAAGATACAAATTTTATAGGTTTATAGGATTGTATATTCTTATCTAGGATTTCCCCAATAGATACAAGTTTTATAGGTTTTATAGGAATTAGCATTTCTATCTAGGATTCCCAGTAAGATTACAAGTTTTATAGGTTTTATAGGAATTAGCATATCTATCTAGGATTCCCCAATAAGATACAAGTTTTATAGGTTTCAGGAATTAGCATATCTATCTAGGATTGTCCAATAGGATACAAGTTTTATAGGTTTTGTAGGAATTGGCATATCTAGGATTCCCCAATAAGATACAAGTTTTATAGATTTCAGGAATTAGCATTTCTGTCTAGGATTCCCCAGTAAGATACAAGTTTTATAGGTTTTATAGGAATTGGCATTTCTATCTAGGATCCCCCAATAAGATACAAGTTTTATAGATTTTAGAATTAGCATTTCTATCCAGGATTCCCCAATAAGAGACAAGTTTTTATAAAGATTGTCAGGGAATTGGCATATCTATCTTAGGATTCCCCCAATAAGATACAAGTTTTTTATAGGTTTCAGGAATTAGCAAATCTATCCAGGATTCCCCCAATAAGATACAAGTTTTATAGGTTTTATAGGAATTAACATTTCTATCTAGGATTCCCCAATAAAATACAAGTTTTATAGATTTTAGAATTAACATTTCTATCTAGGATTCCCCAATAAGATACAAGTTTTATAGATTTCAGGAATTAGCATTTCTGTCTAGGATTCCCCAGTAAGATACAAGTTTTATAGGATTCCCCCAATAAGATACAAGTTTTATAGGTTTTATAGGAATTAACATTTCTTCTAGGATTTCCCCAATAAAAATAACAAGTTTTATAGATTTTAGAATTAACATTTCTATCTAGGATTCCCCAATAAAATACAAGTTTTATAGATTTTAGGAATTAGCAAATCTATCTAGGATTTCCCCAATAAGATTCAAGTTTTATAGGATTCAGGAATTAGCATTTCTGTCTAGGATTCCCCAGTAAGATACAAGTTTTATAGGATTCCCCCAATAAGATACAAGTTTTATAGATTTCAGGAATTCACATTTCTGTCTAGGATTCCCCAGTAAGATACAAGTTTTATAGGGTTCCCCAATAAGATACAAGTTTTTTAGGTTTCAGGGATTGCATTTTCTATTACAAGTTTTATAGATTTCAGAAATTAGCAAATCTATCCAGGGTTGTCCAATAAGATACAAGTTTTATAGGAATTGGCATATCTATCTAAGATTCCCCGATAAAGAAAACTTCCCAAATGATGATGTCCCTTATTCTAATGAATCCCCCATGGATGAGGCCAGAACCTCAGTTTACACAAGATATTTCTGGACAGAAGGCTTCACAAGGCTGAGCCTGCGTGTTTTAAGCTTCATCCCAAGGCTGGAAGTTGGTTAGAGACGAGCACATGTAAGCCACGCTGATAGCCCTTCCTGAGGATGTTTTGGTTCTCTCTGCCCAGCAGGAAACTCCTAAACTTAAGCTGTAATATCAGCTTCCAGGAATTACAAACAGTGGGGCTAAGGGGTGCAGGGGAATGCACTAGAGGTGTAACAGAAAGCATAAAAAGGAAAAGCGAAAAATTCATCCAGGAATCACCCGAGCCCCGGTGACCCCCCGAAAAATCCTCGCCCCAAAAATGCCCTGATGACCTGTGCTTGCTCCCGCTGCAGGGCTCCCTGGTGGACAGAGAGGCCAGCGACAAGGAGAAGGTAGAAGTGGGACGCCCTCCCCAGATTTGAGGGGGGCTGGGGGTCTCCAGGGCTCACTTTCCCTCTCCCCAATACAGCAGCACCGCTTCGCCTGTCCCCCCTTTCCCAGCAAGGGCTCATATTCTTTATGTTTTATATTGAATTTTTGTGATACCTTCCCAAAAGTATCAATACATTTTTGGAAGTTATATCGAAGATATTATGCTCTTTTGCTTGTAATATAAATAAAATACAAATCAATACAATGTATACGTAGGATATATTTTTTTTCAGCTCTTATATGAGTATATTAATTATATAATAGCTAAATGTAGTGCTAGTACTTTATGCTATATATGAATAAATTATCTTCTCTAACTATTATATTGATATTACTATCTAATATCTATATCTATATTCTATCTATCTTTAATATATATAATAAGTAGATTGATAGTATTTATCAACCAGAATATATTTATATGGACATTACATCTTATATATACAGTAAATATTACATTTTTATTTTTTAAGGAATGAGTATAGATATTATAAATATTAAGTATATATATTATGATGATATATATATATAGTTAAATAGATATTTTATACTTGTTGTTATATTTTATATATGAATTTATATATCTATATATATCTATCTATATATATCTATATATATATATATATTTATTATTATATCTATATCTATATCTATCTATCTATCTATCTTCTATATATATATATAGTATATATATAAAATGTACAATATATGATATGTATATATGTTATATGTATGTGATCTGTTCTTAATATATATTTTTATTTATTTTTACATATATATATATATATGGAGACACCGGCTGTCTCTGTGTTTCTATATTGAATTTTATATCCTTTTTTGTGGAAATATTGGTGGAGAGATTGCTTTCCTATATATAAAAAATATAATAATATATATAATATATTTTATCTATTAAAAAAAAAATTTAATACTTTTATATATGTATATATATATATATGGAGACACCGGCTGTCTCTGTGTTCTATATTGAATTTTATATCCTTTTTAGTGGGAAATATTGGTGAGAGATTGCTTTTTTTATATATTAAAAATATAATGAGTAAATATATATTATAAATATTTATCTACTTTAAAAAAATTATTTTTATATACTTTTATATATATATAAGTATATATATGGAGACACCGGTGTCTCTGTGTTTCTATATTGAATTTTATACCACTTTTTTGAGAAGTACTGCTAAAGAGTTGCTTTTTTTAAAATACAAAAAAATTAATATATTATAATTATATATATAATATCTAACATTCTATATTTTAATATATATTTATATGCTTTTTAAAATATGTGTATATAATATTATATATAGGGAAACACAGGGCATCTCTGTGTTTTTATATTGTATTTGTGTACCACTTTTTGAGAAGTTACTGGTAAAAAAGTTTTATTTTATTATAATTATAAAAAATATATATTTTATATATAGTACATATATAATGATATTTATATATATATTTTTAATATATATATAATATTTATATGGAGGACAGGACATCTCTGTGTTTTATATTGTATGTTTTATACGACTTTTTAAGAATATTTATAAAGAGTTATCTTTTTTTAAATATATAAGAAAAAGCAAACACAAATGTATATATTATATATATATAAATGTATTCTCTATTTTTAATATCTATTTTTGTAACTTTTAATAGTTTATATATTATTAATATGATATATAGGACAGCATGTCTGTTTTTGTATTGTGTGTGGGTTGAACTTTTTAAGTAGTATGGGTAAAGAGCTTGCCTTTCTTATATATTTTTTAAAAAATGATACATGTATATATGTATTATATATATATGTATCAAATATATACCTATATAATATATTAAATAGTTAAATATTTTTATATATATATTCTTATATATATGGAGACAGGATGTCTCTGTGTTTTTTATGTTGTATGTTTATCGACTTCTGAGAATATTGATAAAGGTTTGGTTTTCTTTTATTTTAAAAAAAAGATACATACAATATATATATATATATATATATATCATTTTCTATTAAATTTTTTTGTAATTTTATAGGTTTTTTTTTTTAATATATATATATGTTAAATGTTGTATACATGCAGAATCTGTCCCTGTCCCCCTCCCCAGGGCAAGGAGCTGCCCACGCTCAAGGACGTGGATTTCCTCAACAAGAACGAGAAGGTTTTCGTGGAGGAGGAGCAGCAGCGGGAATTCATGGACAAACTCAAACGGGACGTGGAGGTGGGAACGGGGAACGGGGGGGCTGCACCCATGGGAGCCATCGAGGGGGTGTGGGAGAGACCCCCACCCACCCCCAAAGGAACCCCTTGTTTGGGGTCGTGCCCAGGCCCCCACCCCAAACTGACCCCTTGTTTGGGGTCAGTGCCCAGGCCCCCATCCCAAACTGACCCCTTGTTTGGGGTCAGTGCCCAGGCCCCCATCCCAAACTGACCCCTTGTTTGGGGTCAGTGCTCAGGGCCCCCACCCCAAACTCCCCCTTGATTGGGGTCATTGCCCAGAGCCCCATCCCAAACTGACCCCTTGTTTGGGGTCAGTGCTCAGGGCCCCCACCCCAAATCCCCCTTGATTGGGGTCAGTGCTCAGGGCCCCACCACAAATGGAACCCCTTGTTTGGGGTCAGTGCCCAGGCCCCCATCTCCAAACTGACCCCTTGTTTGGGGTCAGTGCCCAGGCCCCCACCCCAAACTGACCCCTTGTTTGGGGTCAGTGCCCAGAGCCCCACCCCAAACTGACCCCTTGTTTGGGGTCAGTGCCCAGGCCCCCATCCCAAACTGACCGCCTTGTATTGGGTCAGTGCCCAGGCCCCCATCCCAAATGGACCCCTTGTTTGGGTCAGTCCCAGGCCCCCACCCCAAACTGACCCCTTGTTTGGGGTCAGTGCCCAGGCCCCCATCCCAAACTGACCCCTTGTTTGGGGTCAGTTGCCCAGGCCCCCATCCAAACTGAACCCCTTGTTTGGGGTCAGTGCCCAGGCCCCCACCCCAAAACTGACCCCTTGTTTGGGGTCTAGTGCCCATTGCCCCATCCCAAACTCCCCCTTGTTTGGTGGTCAATGCCCAGAGCCCCACCCCAAACTGACCCCTTGTATTGGGGTCACTGCCCAGACCCCCACCCTTAACTGACCTTGGTTTTGGGTCATGTGGGCCAGAGCTCCATCCCAAAACTTGGACGCCCTTGGTGTTGGGTCAGTGCCCAGCCCCCATCCCATAGACTCCCCCTTGTTTGGGGTCAATGCCCAGAGCCCCACCCTCAAACTGACCCCTTGTTTGGGGTCAGTGCCCTGCCCCCATCCCAAACTCCCCCCTTGTTGGGGTCAGTACCCACAACCCATCCCAAACCTGACCCCTGTTTGGGGTCAGTGCCCAGAGCCCATCCCAAACTCCCCTTGTTTTGGGGTCAGTGCCCAGGCCCCCATCCCAAACTCCCCTTGTTTGGGGTCCAGTGAACCCACACCCCATCCCAAAACTGACCCCTTGTTTGGGGTCAGTGCCCCAGAGCTCCATCCCAAACTGACCTTGTTTTGGGGTCACTGCCCAGACCCCCACCTAAACTGAGCCCATTGTTTGGGGTCACTGCCCCAGACGCCCCATCCCAAAGCTGACCCCTTGTTTGGGGTCGGTGCCAGGCGCCCCAATCCCAAACTGACCCCCTTGTTTGGGTCGGTGCCCAATGCTCTGGGGTTTGGGGGGGCCCTCCTGTCATTGATGATTATATTGGGGGTGTTTGGGGGGGCCATTCCCAGGCTCTGGGGATTTGGGGAGCCCTCCTCTCATTGATGATTATATGGGGGTTTTTGGGGTGGCCATGCTTCAAGTCTGGGGTTTGGTGGTCAGTCCTCAGGCTCTGGGGGTTTGGGGGGCCCTACCTCTCAATTGAACTGATTATTATGGGGTTTTTTTGGCGGTCATTCCCAGCTTTGGGGGTTTGGGGCGTGTCCTCGTCTTGGGGCTATGGGAATTTTCCCCCACCCCAAATGACCCTTGGTTGTCCCAAGTTCTCAGAAGTCGAAGGAGTTTTTGGGGACCGCCTGATGGTTGTGGGGGTTCCCCTTCTCAGTGCGCAGTGCCTCTGGGGGTTTGGTTGGGGACCATTCCCAGGCTTTGGAAGGTTTTTTTTGGGGGGCCATTCCCACGCTCTGGAGTTTGGGGTGTCCTCTCTGGGGCAATGGCTGTGTCCCCCACCCCAAATGACCCCTTGGTTGTCCCCAGTTCTCGGAATCCAAGGAGTTTTTGGGGACCGTGCTCCAGTATTTGATGGTTGTGTGGGGTCCCTCCTTCTCAATGTCCAGGGTTTGGGGGGGCCATATCCAAGCTCTGAGGGTTTTGGGGTGCATCCCTCGAGGGTTTTGGGGTGACCCCTTTCCCCAATATCCCCATTTCCCCCTCTGCAGTCCTGGTGTTCAGCAGAAGCTGATGGATTACACGCCTCCTGCTGGGCATCCACGAGGGTGGACCGGGGCGAGCAGGAGGGGAGGAGGAGCTGGAGGAAGAGGAATCTCGGGGGAAGGGGCGATGACGGGGGCCGGGGGTCCCTGATGGCACCTCCCCCCGAGGGTCTGGGGGGGCTCCCTCAACTCCCTACCGACCCCTGGGAACCGGCGAGTTCGACCCCTGCGTGGACGTGTATGCCCTGCGCGGGGCGGGTGAGCGAGGGGTCTGGATGGGGTTTGGGGAGGTTTGGGGAGTTTTGGGGTGCTGACCCCCCCATCCCGGTTGCCCCAGGAGGGCCCCCCGCGCGAGGTTTTATTTTATGGGGCTCATCGATGTGGCTCACCCAGTACGACGCCGCGCAAGAAAGCGGCGCACGCGGCCAGACGGTCAAAAACACGGGGTGAGAGGGGGTGGATTTGGGGGTACCCCTGGATTGGGGGGGGGCTGGATTTGGGGGAATCACCCCCGGATTGGGGGGGCTGGATTGGGGGGGCACCCCCAGGATTGGGGGGATAGGATTGGGGGGACAGGATTGGGGGGCACCCCGGATTGGGGGACAGAATCTCAGATTGGGAGGGTGGGCAATTCCGGATTGGGGGGGGCGGACTGGGGGGGACAGGATTGGGGGGGCACCCGGGATTGGGGGGGGCTGGATTGGGGGGCAACCCCGGATTGGGGGGCACCCCGGTTGAGGGAGGGACAGGATGGGGGACACCCCCGATTGGGGGGGGATAGGTTGGGGGGGCAACCCCGGATTCGGGAGGGCATCGTGGAATTGCGGGGGGCACCCCCCAGATTGGTTGGGATAGGGATTGGTGGGGGCGCCCCCAGATTGGGGAAGGGGCATCGTGGAATTGGGGGGGCACCCCGGGATTGGGGGGACAGGATTGGGGGGGCAACCCCCGGATTGGGGGGGACAGGATTGGGGGGGCACCCCCGGATTGGGGGGGGCTGGCATTTGGGGGCACCCCCGGAATTGGGGGGCTGGATTGGGGGGCACCCCCGGATTGGGGGACAGGATTGGGGGGGCACCTTCCGTGATTGGGGGTCTGGATTGAGGGGGCTAGATTGGGGGGGCACCCCCGTGATTGGGAGGGGGCACCTCCTGGTTGGGGAGGGGCATCTCGGAATTGGGGGAAGCTGGATTGGGGGGTACAGCCCACATTGGGGGGCATCTCGGGATTTGGGGCAGCACCTCCCGGATTGGGGGGCAGCTCGGAATTGGGGGGAGCCTGGATTGGAGAGGGGGCATCCCCCTGATTGCAGGGGGCAACCTCTGCAGTTGGGGGGGAGCACCTCCGAATTGGGGGTGAACCTCTAAATTGTGGGGAGCATCTCGGAATTGGGGAGGCACCTCGAATTTGAGGAGTGGGCACCTCAGGGTTGGAGGATGGGGATCTTTCTAAATTTGAGGGGATGGGCACCTCAGAATTTGGGGGTGAGCACCCTGAATAAGGGGTTGTCACAGAAAGGGCTGGGGGATTCAGAGGGCTGGAAGGTGTCAGGAGGGTTTGGGGGTCAGGATGGGTCTGGGGGGGATCAGGAGGGTCCTGAGGGTGTGTCTCCAGGGGTTGGGGGTGAGACTTTGGGGTGGGGGCTTGTCAAGGATGGCTGGGGGGTGTCAGGAGGGCAGGAGGGCTGGGGTATCACTTGGGGTGGGGGGTCACTCCCCCGGGGAATACTCTGGGCGTGGAGGGTCACTCCGGGGTGTTGGGTGGGGGCCGTTCCCGGGGAGTCGTTCCCGGGGTGTTTGGGGCGGTGGGTCGTTCTCGGTTCGTCCGGGTGTTTGGGTGGGTCGCTCCCGGGGTGTTTGGGGCGGGGGTCGCTCCGGGGTCGTTTCCGGGGTGTTTGGGGCGGGGGTCGCTCCCGGGGTCGCTCCCGGGGTGTTTGGGGCGGGGGGAGGGCGCGTTCCCGGGGTATGTTTGGGGCGGGGGTCGCTCCCCGGGGGTCGTTTCCGGGGGTCCGTTCCCGGGTGTTTGGGGTGGGGGTCGCTGCCGCGGGGTCGTTCCTGGGGTGTTGGGGTGGGGGCCGTTTCCCGGGGGTGTTTTGGGGCGGGGGTCGTTCCCGGCCATTCTCGGGATCTCGGGGTGGGGTTCGTTCCGGGGGCCGTCCCGGGGGTCGTTCCCGGGTGTTTGGGGCGGGGGTCGTTTCCCGGGGTTGTTCCCGGGGTGTTTGGGGCGGGGTCGTTTCCGGGGGTTGTTCCCGGCGGGTTGGGGCGGGGTCGCTCCGGGGGTCGCCTCCCCGGGGTGTTTGGGGCGGGGGGCCCGTTCCCGGGGGCCGTTCCCGGGGGTCGTTCCCGGGGTTGTTCCCGGGGTTGTTTGGGGTGGGGGTTTGCTCCGGGGTTTTGGGCGGGGGCCGTTCCCGGGGTCGCTCCCGGGGGTTTGGGGCGGGGGTCGCTTCCCGGGGGTCGTGGTCTCTGACCGCTGTCCCCCAGGCGGAGCCGAGGATCTCCACGGTGCACCCCGAGCAATACGCCAAGCGCTTCCTCGACTTCATCACCAAATCTTCGCCTGAGGGGGGGTGCGCGACCCCTTCCCCAGCGGGACCAAAAACCCCCCAGGGTGCGCTGCCCCCCCCCCTTCATTGCCCGGAGCCCCAGGGCAGCCCCCTTCCCCACCCCGCAAGTGAGTTTCACTTACTCAAGTGCCTTAACTTTATGGAAGGGGGGTTTGGGGGTTTGGGTTGGGGTGCCCCCCCCCCCAAACGAGGGGCATCTGGGGACCCTTCTGCCCCCCTCCCCCAAAAACTGGGAGGGGGCGTCAAACACTACTTGCCCGGGGGGGGAGGGGTTCAGGGGTGCAGTGCAGCAGCCCCCTCCCCCTATCCGAATCGGGCTGGGTGGGGGGACACACCTTATCCCCCCCCCCTCCATGTGGTGACCTGGGGGGGCTCCAGAGCTCCCCCCCTTTTACTGCAGCTCCGGGGGTCAGGGGAGGACCCCGGCCCGGTGTGACCCCTCCCCACCCGGGGGGCGGGGCCCTGCTGGGCTGACACCCCTGTCCCCCGTTTGTGGCAGTGTCGTGTGTCGTGTCCCCCCCGTAACCAGCGGGGTCCCCCTGCATGGGTGGGGCTCCTCCCCTCCTTCCCCCTCTCTCTCGTACCTCCAGAAATAAATATTTGAACGGCCGCGAGGCTCTGCCCCGTATCCCTGCACCCCTCAAACCCCCGCCGGCCCCCCCCTTTACCCACGGGTATCCCCCCGAATTCCCGCCTCAAGCCCCCCACCAGGCCCCGCCCCTTCCCGCGGCCCCGCCCCCGCCGTGACCATTCCCGCCATCCCGGCCCCGCCCTCGCGCTCTTCTGGCCCCGCCCCCCTAGGCGCGTTACCATGGCCGACGCCCTCCCGCCGCCGCGCGCGCCGTTGGCCATGCCCCGCCCCTTCCCCTCTCTCCCCCGTATGCCATGGCGGGCCCCGCCCGCGCGGTCACGTGACGCGGCGCGCGCCAGGGGCGCCCCCGCCGCCGGGACGCGCCCGCGATGCTGCGCCCGCCCGGGCCCGTTGGGTGCGGGACCGCCCGAGCGCCCGGTCGGACCCCTCCGGAACCCTGGGGGAACCCCTTCCGGGAACCCTCCGGGACGCCCCGGCCCGCCCCCATCCCCGCCGCGCCCCCGCGCATCCCTCCTGCCCGCGCCCCACCGCTCCGGGCCTGCTGCTGCCTTCAACCGCAGGACGCCCCCCGGGCCCCCTCCCGGGCCTGTTCCGCCCCTTCATCTCGGGAACCCCTGAACCCTCCCGGGCCTTATCGGGACTTCATCCGGCCCTCCTCGGTTCTCATCGGGACCTCCCGGGCCTCAGCGGGACCCTTCAGGCCTTCCCCGGGCTCTGTCCTGTCCACCGGCCGGGCCTTGTCCGTGCGCCCGGGCTTCACCGGAACTCCACGGGCCTTACCGGGACCCCCACGGGCCTTACCGGGACCTCCACGGGCCTCACCGGGACCGCTCCCACGGGCCTTTACCCGGGACCCCCCGGGCCTACCGGGACCCCACGGGCTCTTACCGGGACCCCCGGGGCTGATCGGGACCCCCGGGCCTGTCCCCCCCCCATCCCGCGGCCGCATCCCCCAGATCCCCTCCCGCCGCTCCCCCCCGGTTGGAGCCCCTCGGGATCTCGGGGTATTCGGGGTGTATCTGCGGGGTTTGGGGGGACAACCCAAAGGGGGGGCAGCAGCACGTTCGGCCCACCCCGAACCGCGGGGAACCTGCCCCCCCTGGCACAATCCCCGGGCCGGGAAACAACCCCCGCGACCGCTAATCCGGGGGTTTGGGGGATGGGGACAACCAGAAGTTTGTGACCCCTCCCAATAAAAACTGCTGGGGCTGTGGGGTCCCCTGGGGACAACGGAGGGGGTGACGCTGCTGCTGTTGTTGTTGTTGTAGGTCGCCTTGGGGGGGTGGGGAGGGGATCCGGGGGGGTTGGACGAGCCCCAAATATGAGGTCTTGGGGGGATTGGGGGCTCATTCCGTGACCCCTCCTTGTCCCCCAATGTCCCCCCAAGCCGGGCTCGTGGCTCTGCTGATCCGCCGGCGCCTCCGCTCGTGTCCCCCATGGGCTTCACCAGGTGGGTGTGGGGGCACCCCGGCTTTGGGGACCCCCCGGGCCGTGTGTACCCCATTCCTGCACGACCCCCGGCTCTGGGCCCCCTTGGGACCCTTCCCTGGGGCGTGGGGGACGCTCTCAGCAACCCCACCATCTGTGGGACCCCCTGGTTCTGGAGCCCCCCCCCCCGCAGGTTGTGGGGACCTTCTTGCCACCCTGTGGCACCCCCCCCAGCTCTGGGGACCCTCTTGGGACCCCTCCCCCGGGCTGTGAGAACCCGCGGTTCTGGGCCCCCTCTTGAACACCACCCTGGGTACCCCTTCATCTGTGGGACCCTCGGGTGCTGGGGACCCCTCGGCACCTCCTTCATTTTTGGGACCCCACGACCCTGGGGCACCCCCCCTCGAGCTCCCCCGGCTGGAGGACCCCTCGGGATGAGGAGGGGTTGGTGCTGGGGGGCCCCAAACCTCGCCCCCCACCCCTCGGGGGTCAACGGGCAGGTGACACCCCCGGAGAATGTCCCAGATTTGGGGGACGGGGCAGGTTTAACCCTTGAGGTGACACCTTGGGGCAGGGGGACACTGTGGCACCCTCAGGACCCCCCTTGGGGACACGGACAGGGTGCCGTGTCCGGTGTCTGGGTGTTCTGGGGGGTGTCCCCTAAATGCCCAAACTCTGAGGGTTTTTGGGGAGGTTCGGTGTTTAGACTCTGATAGGTTTTTGGGGGGCAACTCCACAGTCCCCGGGCTCTGGGGTCTTGGGGGGCTTCCATGCCCAGTCTCAGAGGAGTTTTAGGGGGTCCATGCCCAGTTCAGGGTTTTGGGGGTTCCCTTGTTCAGTCTCTGAGAGATTTTTGGGGTCCATGTCCAACTTCTCAGAGGGTTTTTGGGGTCCATGTTCAGTCTCAGAGGGTTTTTTGGGGGTCCATTGTCCACTCTCTGAGGGGTTTTGGGGGTCCACTGTTCAGTCTCAGAGGGGTTTTGGGGGTCCAATGTTCGTCTCAGAGGGTTTGGGGGTCCATGTCCCACTCTTCTGAGGGGTGTTGGGGGTCCATGTCCACTCTCTGAGGGGTTTTGGGGGTCCATGTCAGTCTCAGAGGGTTTTGGGGGTCCATGTTCAGTCTCAGAGAGTTTGGGGGTTCATGTTCACGTCTCGAGAGATTTTGGGGTCCAGTGTCCAATCTCAGGAGGGTTTTGGGGGTCCATGTTCAGTCTCTGAGGAGTTTTGGGGGGTCCATGTTTCAGTCTCAAAGAGGGTTTTTGGGGTCCATGTTCAGTCTCAGAGGGGTCTGGGGGTTCCTTGTTCATGTCTCAGAGGGTTTTGGGGTTCCTTGTTCAGTCTCTGAGAGAAATTTTTGGGGTCCATGTCCAATCTCAGAGGGTTTTGGGGGTCCATGTTCAGTCTCTGAGGGTTTTGGGGGTCCATGTTCAGCTCTCAGGGTTTTTTGAGGGTTTCATGCCCAGTCTCAGGGAGTTCTGGGGGGGTCCATGTTCAGTCTCAGAGAGTTCTGGGGGTCCATGTCCACTCTCTGAGAGATTTTTGGGGTCCATGTCCAGTCTCAGAGGGTTTTGGGGGTCCGTGTTAAATCTCGTAGAGGTTTTTGGGTTCCATATTCAATCTCAGAGAGTTTTGAGGTTCCATGCCCAGGCTGTGAGGGTTTTTTTGGGGTACCATGCCCAGTCTCAGGGCTTCGGGGATTCCGTGCCCAGATTTTGGGGTTCCAGGGGTCCCATGGCCAGCCCTTGATGGTTTTGGGGTGTCCCCCGCCTGTCAGGGATGTTGGGGTGGGTGACAGTGTCAGTGGGGTCCATTCTCTGGGGATTTTGGGGGTCCCATGCCCAGTCCCTGACAGTTTTGAGGTCCCCCAGTGTCACAGGGTGACGGTGACAGCGAGGTCCAGGCTCAGAGGGTTTTGGGGGGTCCATCCCCAGCCCCTGACAGTTTGGGGGTGTCCATGGGTGTTTTTGGGGTCCATGCCCAATTCTCTGGGGCATTTGGGGTGCTCGTGCCCGTCTGGGAGTTTGGGGTGCCCATGGGTGTTTTGGGATCCATGCCCAGTCTCCAGATGTTGTGGGGTGCCTGTGCCCAGTCTCTGGGGCTTTGAGGTGCCCATGCTGTGATGTTTTGGGGTGCCCATGAGTGTTTTGGGGTCCCTGCCCAATCCCCTCGGGGTGCCCATGCCCGGTCTCTGGGTGCCCATGGCTCCATCAGGCCCAGCCCCTGATGTTTTGGGTGCCCATGGGTGTTTGGGAGCCCTCTGTGTTGCGGGTCTTTGGGGGTGCCATTGGGGTATATTGGGTGCTCCATGGGTGTTTTGGGATGCCCTTGTGTGTTTGGGGTCTGTGGGTGTTTTGGGGTGGCCCATGGTGTTGGGGCCTGTTTTGGGGGCTGTGCCAAATCCCCGTGGGGTGCCCGTGCCCAGTCTTTGGGTGTTTGGGGTCCGTGGGTGTTTTGGGATGCCCATGGGTGTTTTGGGATGCACTGGGTGTTGGATGCTTGTGTTTGGGGTCTCTGGCTGTTTGGGATGCCCATGGGTTGTTTGGGGGTGCCCATGTGTGTTTGGGGTCTCTGGGTGTTTTGGGATTCCCATGGGTGTTTTGGGGTGCCCATGGGTGTTTGGTGCCCGTGGCCCATCTCTGGGTGTTTGGGGTCCGTGGGTGTTTTGGGATTCCCATGGGTGTTTTGGGGTGCCCATGGGTGTTTTGGGTCTGCCATCCCCGGTGATGCCCGGTCCTCTGGTGGGTTTTGGGGTGCCCATTGGGGTTTGGTGCCCGTGCCCATCTCTGGGTTGTTTTGGGGTCCGTGGGTGTTTTGGGAGTGCCCAGAAGTGTTTTGGGGTGCCCATGGTTGTTTGGGGTCTCTGGGATGTTTTGGGGTCCGTGGGTGTTTTGGGATGCCCATGGGTGTTTTGGGGTGCCGATGTGTGTTTGGCGCCTGTGTCTGGTCTCTGGGTGTTTGGGGTCTCTGGGTGTTTTGGGGTGCCCATGGGTGTTTTGGGATGCCCATGGTGTTTTGGGATGCCCATAGGGTGTTTTGGGGTCCCATGGGGTGTTTGGGATGCCGCTTGTGTGTTGGGGTCTCGCAGTGTTTGGGGTCCGTGGGTGTTTGGGGTGCCCATGGTGTTTTGGGGTGCCCATGTGTGTTTGGGGTGCCCATGTGTGTTTTGGGGTGCCCATGGGTGTTTTGGGGTGCCCATGTGTGTTTGGTTTGCCCTGTGCCCCATCTCTGGGTGTTTGGGGTTCCGTGGGTGTTTTGGGGTGCCCGTGCCCGGTCTCTGGGTGTTTTGGGGTGCCCATGTATGTTTGACCCCCGTGCCCACTCTCCATGTGCCCACGTCTCCACCGGCACCCACCCCGCCGCCCTTCCGTGCTGTCCCCGCAGTGTCGTTCGTGCTGTCGAGGATGTCGGGGTGCGGGGGCCCCGCCAAGAGCCGGGTGACGGTGCCCAAGCGCGTGTGGGAGTTCGTGACGCGGGAGCGCGCGGCGCGGCTGGCGCTGCTGGCGCAGGAGGCGCGGGTGCGGATCCTGGTGGACGGCGAGACCCCCGAGCTGTACGTGCTGCAGCTCTGCGCCGCGCCCCACGCCGGCCCTCCCAGGCGGCGGGGGGCTCTGCCCAGGTCCCGCAAAGCGCTCAAAGCGCTGCTCAAGGAGACCGAGAAGGAGCTCAAGAAGCGCGGCCAGCGGCACCCGGGGAGTCTGGGGCGCGGCCGGAGCCAGCAGCAGCAGCAGCAGCAGCAGCAGGCGCCGGCGGGCGCGGCGGGAGCTCCGGGGGACGAGGAGCCGGAGCGGCAGTGCCCGATCTGCCTGGGCGAGATGCGGGGCCCGCGCACGGCTGAGCGCTGCCTGCCACTCGTTCTGCGGGGAGTGCATCGCTCGGGCGCTGCAGGTGCGCTCCGCCTGGCCCGTCTGCGGCCGCTTCTACGGGCAGCTGGTGGGCAACCAGCCCCCCGACGGGCGCATGCTGGTGACCCGCGACGCCGCGCTGCCCCTGCCCGGCTACGAGGCCTTCGGCACCATCATCATCCAGTACGTCTTCCCGCCCGGCGTGCAGGGGGTGAGTGCGGGATCCCAGCGTGTTTGGGGGTGCCAGATGCTGGTGGGTGGCTCTGCTCTGTGGCCCGAAGGGTACCCCAAATGTGCCAGGTCCAGCTCGGTGTTCCCAATGCCCCTGAGTGTCCCCAGATCCTGATCAGTGCACCCCTCAAATGTTGGGTGGCTCTGGCCCTGCGCTGTGCCCCCATGGGTACCCCAAATGTGTCAGGTCCAGCTCGGTGTCCCCAGTGTCCCTGGGTGCCCCCAAATCCTGATCAGTGGTATCCCCAAGTCCCGATCAGTGCACTCCTGAGTGTCCCCAGATCCTGATCAGTGCACCCCTCAAATGTTGGATGGCTCTGGCCCTGTGCTGTGCCCCAAAGGGTACCCCAGATGTGCCAGGTCCAGCTGGGTGTCCCCAATGACCCTGGGAGTCCCCAAATCGTGATCAGTTCACACCTGGGTGTCCCCAAATCCTGTTGGGTGGCCCTGCGTTGTGCCCTGATAGGTACCCCAAATGTGCCAGGTCCAGCTCGGTGTCCCCAGTGTCCCTGGGTGTCCCCAAATCCTGATCAGTGCACCTGTGGGTGTCCCCAAATCCTCTTGGGTGGCCCTGTGCTGTGCCCCCATGGGTACCCCAAATATGCCAGGTCCAGCTCAGTGTCCCCAATGACCCTGGGTGCCCCCAAGTTCTGATCAGTTCACACCTGGGTCCCACGTCGTCCCCCCAAATGTTGGATGGCCCTGGTCCTGTGCTGTGCCTCAAAGGGTACCCCAAGTGTCCCCTGTCCAGCACCCAATGCCCTGGGTGCCCCCAAATCCTGCTGAGTGTACCCTAGCGCCCCAAAACTGTGACAGGTGTCCTAACACCCGTCCTGTGCCCTCTGTGTCCCAATGCCCCTGGGTGTCCCAAATGCTCCTGGTCCAGCACCACTGGGTGCCCCAAACTCACCTGTGCCCCATCACCCTCAACCTGTACCCCCCATTACCACACAAGCTGGAACACCTGAACCCAGGAGTGGGTGTACCTGGCCCCCTCACCCCTGCCCCTCCACGCCCCCATGTCCCCTCACACTTCGTGCCCCTCACATCCGTATGCCCCAACGCCCCTTCACCTTAGCCCACCCCCCTCACCTGTACCCCATTCCCCACGCAGGTGGAGCACCCCAACCCCGGGGTGCGGTACCCGGGCACCACGCAGTGTGGGCGTACCTGGCCCGACTGCCCCAGGGGAACAAGGTGCTGGGGCTGTTCCGCAAGGGCCTTCGCCCAGCGCCTCACCTTCCACCGTGGGCACCTCGCTGACCACCGGCCGTGCCAACGTCATCACCTGGAACGACATCCACCACAAGACAACCAACTGCAACCGGCGGGCCCCAGCTGTGCGGGGGCAACGGGGGGATGGGGAACATGGGGGGGCACTGGGAACAGCTGGGGGGCACCTGGGGGATGGGGCAATGGGGGGGGCACCTGGGGGGACACCTGGGACACCTGGGAACAGGCTGGGGGGCACCGGGGACTGGGAGGCACTTGGGGGGCACCTGGGGGGCTGGGAGGCACTTGGGGCACCTGGAACACCTGGGGGCAGTTGGGAGAGCTGGGGGGCACCAAAGGTGGCACCTGGAACATTTGGGGAATACCTGATGGAGGGCAGGATTGGGGACACCTGGGGAACACTGGGGTGGCCTGGGACACCTGAGGGGCACCTGGGGGGCTGACACTGGGGAGCACTGGGGAAGACGCGGGGCTGGCAACTAAGTGGCACCGGGCACACCTGGGGGCTTCGGGGGGATGGTCATATGCACCAGGTGGGGCAACCTGGGGGCTATGGGGGGGCTACGGGGCCCGGGCCACCTGGATACACCTTGGGGGCACCTGGGGGTTGCTGGGAGGTACTTGGGGGGCACCTGGAAACACTGGTGGCAACCTTGGAAACACCTGGGGGGCACGGGGGATGGGAACACCTGGAGAAACTGGGGAGCACCTGGGGGGCAGCCTGGGGGGGCTGGGACGCACTTGGGGGCACCTGGGAACACCTGGGGAAGCACCTGGGGAGACACCTGGGGCACACCTGGGGGCAAACAAGGCACCTGGAGTGAAACACCTGGGCTGGGGGCACAGAAAAACACCTGTTGAGACGGAACCTGGGAGACAACCTGGGGACACTGAAGCACCTGGACCGGGGGCACCAAAGGTGGCACCTGGGAACATCTTGGGGAATACCTGGGGGGGCTGGGGCAAGCATGGGGAACCTGCACAAGAGTGAACCGCAACCCAGCTGTGGGAAGGGGTTGCAGGGGGGTGATGGAGGGCACCTGGAGAGGGCACCTGAGGGGTTGGGGGCAGCAACCCACAGAAGAGCAAGGCAGCAGCGGGCACTGCCGGGTGTGGGGTGGGTGGGGGACTGGGGAAGCACCCAGGGTGGGGGCACCGGCCTGACTGGACCCCCCTGTGCCCCCAGGTTCGGGTACCCCGACCCCACGTACCTCGCCCGGGTGCAGGAGGAGCTGCGGGCCAAGGGCATCACCGAGGACTAGCGGGGGGCGGGGACCCTCCCGGGGGACCCCGATGGGCAGGGGGACCCGATGGACCCCCCGGGCAGGGGGAAACCCCCAGGATCCCCCTGGGCAGGGGGACCCCCAGGTACCCCCTGGGCAAGGGGACCCCCAATGGACCCCGCCGGGGCAAGGGGACCCCAATGGACCCCCCCGGCAGGGGGACCACCCCTGGGACCCCCGTGCGCAAGGGGACACCGCCAATGGACCCCCCCGGGCAGGGGGACAACCCCCAGGACCTCCCCTGGGCAGGGGGACCGCCCGGATTGGGATTCCCCCCAGGGGAAACTCCCAGGCAAGGGGGACACTCGATGGACACCCCCGGGCAGGGGGACATCCTGGGAACCCCCGGGCACGGGGACCGCCCCATGGACCCCCCTTGGGCAGGGGGACCCCCCGATAGACCCCCTCAGCGGGCAGGGGACAACCCTAGGACCCCCCCCGCCGGGCAGGGGAGAATCACCCCTGGAGAGAGGGTCTTCCCCATTCAATGGGGACCACCCACCAATGGGACCTCCCATAACAATGGGACCGCCCATTCAACGGGCACCCACCAAAATCAAGGGGAAGCCCCCACCACCCCAGCCGGCAGTGGGGGACACAAGGAGGGGCCCAGGCCCACACCAGCACGGACAGACGGACGGACCCCTGGTACATAGCCCCCCCCGGGACAGACGGGGGGTCCCTGCCCCCCCACCCCGGGGTCCCCACCCGCGGTGGGGTTTATTTATTTTTATTTCCCCCCCAGGTCTGTATCTTTGATACCTAAAAAAATATATGCAAGGATTGAGGGGTGCTGAGGGGGGCTGGGAGGGTGGGGAGGGTCCCGGAGCTCTGGGGACCACTGGGCATTGGGGACAACAGACACTGGGATTTGGATGGGAAACATGAGGACATTGGGGACATTGGGGTTAGGACATCGGGATGGGGACACTGGAATGGGGACGCTGAAATGGGAGCATTGAGATGATGATGACACCAAAAATGGGGACATCGGGATGGGGATGTTGGGGTGGAACACAGAGAGGGGACATTGGGATGAGGACAACTGAATTGTGGACAAACCAGGATGAAGACATGGGGATGGGCCACAAAAATGGGGACATTGGGATGGGACAAAGAGACGGGACATTGGCATGAGGCACTGGGATGGGGACATTGGGATGGGAACACTGAAATGGGGGATGCTGTGATGGGGACACAGAAATGGAGACATTGAGGATGAGACAAAAGGGACATTGGGATGGGGACACCGAAATGGGGACATTGGGATGGGACAAAGAAAAGGGGCATTGGGATGAGGCACGGGATGGGGACAACCGAAATGGGGACATTGGATGGGGACAGGAATGAGAAGCAGTGCGATGGGGGACACTGGTATGGGGACATTGGGATGATGGGGCCACTGAAATGGGGACATTGAAATGGGGGCATTGAAATGGAGACATTGGGATGATGGGAGACCAGGGCCTGGGGGAATCAGGGTAGGAGAAATTGGAGATGGAAGAAAGAGATGGGACATGATGGACGAAATGGGGTCCTGTGGATGGGGACACGAAATGGAGACATTGGAGATGAGACACTAAGGAGGAACATTGGGATGGGGACACTGGGACAGGGACAAACCAGGATGAAGATATCTGGATGGGGCACGAAAATGGGGACATTGGGATGAAGCACCAGGATGAGGACACAGAATGGGGACATTGAAATGGGGACGAATGGGGACATGGGGGACATTAGGGATTGGGGGAATTGAACATGAGAGAGAGATGCATGGGAATGGGGACATTGGGATGGGGACATTGGGACGGGGACAAACCAGGATGAAGACATGAGGATGGGACAAAGAGACGGGACATTGGGATGAGGCACTGGGATGGGGACACACTGAAATGGGGACATTGGGATGGGGACATCAGATGGGGACATAGGGATGGGGATACTGAAATGGGGACATTGGGCGTGGGAGCGCTGAAATGGGGACATTGGGATGAGGACATTGGGACGGGGACACTGAAATGGGGGACACTGAGATGGGGACACTGAAATGGGGACATTGGGATGAGGCACCGGGATGAGGACACAGAAATGGGGACATTGGGATGGGGACACTGAAATGAGAGCATTGGGATGGGGACACCAAAATGGGGGACAGTGGGATGGGGACATTGGGGTGGAACACAGAGAGGGGACATTGGGATGATGGGGGGATTGGGGGGGGACACTCAATGAGGGCATTGGGATGGGGACACCAAAATGGGGACACCAAAATGGGGGACAGTGGGATGGGGACATTGGTATGATGGGGCCACTGGGACAGGGACACCGAAACGGGGACATTGGGATGGAACACGGATTTGGGACACTGGGCTGGGACAGTGTGGCAATGGGACCCTGCCGTGTCCCTGTCCCTGTCGTGTCCTGCTGGAGGAAGGGGACTCGCCCCGTGCTGGATGGGGAGGGGGGCTCGGGGGCCATTCCTGTGGAAAACCCACCCCCCCAGCAAAGGCCACGCCCACTGACCACACCCACCAACCACACCCATGACCACAGCCAACTGACCACACCCCTATAGCCCCTCCCATCCAAAGCCCCTCCCACCCAAACCTCTCCACCCCATACCCCTCCACCCGACAAGCTCCTCCCTACTCCAAAGCCCTCCCACCCAGAAGCCCCTCCCACCCTAGCCCCTCCCATCCCCTATAGTCCTCCACCCAAGCCCTCCCACCCCTATAGCTCCTCCTAACTCAAAGCCCTCCCACCCCAAGCCCCTCCCATCCCCTATAGCCCCTCCCACCCGAAAGCCCTCCTACTCCAAAGCCCTTCCCACCTATAGCCCCTCCACCCCATATAATCTCCCACAAGCCCCTCCACCCAAGCCCTCCCACTCCCAAGCCTCCCACCCGAAGCCTCTCCATCCTAAACCCTCCTACTCAAAGCCTTCCCACCCTATAGCCCTCCCACCCCATATATAATCTCCCACAAGCCCTCCCACTCCCAAAGCCCCCCCATCTCTATAGCTCCCCCACCAAAGCCCCCCCACTCCCAAAGCCCTCCCACCCGAAGCCCCTCCCATCCTAAAGCCCCTCCTATTCCAAAGCCCCGCCCATCCCTTGAGCCCCACCCCTATAGCCCCTCCCATTCCATAGCTCACCCACCCCATAGCCCCTCCCACTCCCAAAGCCCCTCCCACCCCCATAGCCCCTCCCATTCCCTATACTCCTCCACCCAAGCCCCTCTCACCCCTATAACCCTCCCACCCAAAGCCTCCTACTTCCAAAGCCCCTCCATCCCTAAGCTCCTCCCACCCGCGTAGCCCCCTCCACCCATAACCCCCCATCCTCAAAGCCCCTCCCACGCCCTCCCCACCCCAATTTTGGGAAGAACGAGCCGATTTCGGCTGGTTAAAATTCACCATCCATTGGGTAGAAAAGGGCGGGGGGGCGGGGCAGCCCCTCCCCAGCCCCTCCCCCAGCCCCTCCCCCACCTCCCGGGGTCTCCGGGGGGTCCCCCGGGTGGGGAGGGGCCGAGAATTGGCACAAAAATCCTGGCGGGAGTGTGGGGGAGGGGCTTGTACAATAGAAAACCGGGTCTGGGGGGAGGGACAAGGGGGGGGACCCGGGACGGGGGGAGGGGACAACGGGGGAGGCCGCAACCACCACCCTCCCCCCCAAGTACAAAAGAGCTAAAAACACCGCGGGGAGGGGGGATGGGGGGGTCCCCACGGGCAATGGTGGCCCTCGGTGGTGGCCCGGGTGTGGCACTGGTGGTGCCATGGCAAGTGGCCCTCAGTGGTGGCCATGGGGGTGGCCACGGTGGTGGCCACAGAGTGGCTCTGGGAGTGACCCCAGACCTGGTGGCCTTGGGGGTGGCCATGGTGGTGGCCCAGAGTTGGTGGCGCTGGGAGTGGCCACAGTGGTGGCTCTGAGGGTGACCCTCAGTGGTGGCCACAGAGGTGGCTCTAGGGTGGCCCGGACCTGGTGGCCCATGGGATGGTCACCGGTGGTGGCCCTGGGGGTGGCCACAGTGGTGACTCTGGTGGTGGCCCAGACCTGGTGGCCCATGGGTTGTTAACGGTGGTGGCTCTGGGGACCTTCAATGGTGGCCCTGAGGGTGGCCCAAAGTTGGTGACCCTGGGGGTGGCCCTCAGTGGTGGCCATGGGGTGGCCATGGGGGGTGGCCACAGTGATGGCCCTCAGTGGTGGCCCTGGGGGTGGCCCTGGGTATGTCCCACAGGTGGCCGGGTATGGTGGCCCCTGGGACACCCCTGGGAGCAGCTGGGGGTGGTGGCACATGGAGGGGTGGCCACGGTAGCCATGACCCTCAAGCTGGCCCGTGGTGGCAGTGGCCATGGAGTTGGCCACCCTGGAGATGGCACTGTGTCACCCCGGTGCCAATGGCCCTGGGGACAGAGAGAAGAGTGGCACTGTGTCACCCTGGGGTCAGTGGCCCTGGGGACAGTCTGGGGGTGGCCCTGTGTCACTCCAGGGTCAGTGACCCCGGGGGTGATGGCCCTGTGGCCCAGGGCTGGTCGCGGGTGGCCGGGCGGTGGCCAATGGCCATGGCCTGCAGTCACCCCTGGTCACTGGGGCAGGTGGCTGGTGGCCAGGCCAGTGGCCGGGCTGGTGGCCATGGCCTGCAGTCACCCCTAGTTGCTGAGGCAGGTGGCCAGTCACCGGGGTGGGTGGCCATTGGCCAGTGGCTGGGCCTGTGGTCAGCCCTAGTCACTGGTGGCTCGGGCGGTGACCAGGGCAGTGGCCAGGGCGATGGCTGGTAGCCAGGCTAGTGTCTGGGCTCACGAGTTGCCGATGGCCAGTGGCCGGTGACCATGGTCAGCCCTAATCACTGAGGTGGTGGCCGGTGGTCTGGCCCATGTCCAGTGTCCGGCCCATGGCCACCCCTAGTCACTGGGGTGGGTGGCCAGTGTCCAGGCCGGTGTCCGCGCCCATGGCCAGCAGTGACCCCTCTTTGCTCGTGTCTGGGCCAGTGTCTGGTGCCCGGTTCCCAATGTCCATCCAGTGCCCGGTGCTCAGTGTCCATCCCGTGTCCATCCCTGGCATCTGGTTTTTGTAGAAGGACAGGAGCTGTTTGAGGCGCAGGCTGACCGGTACCCAGTGTCCATCCAGTGCCCAATGTCCATCCAGTGCTTGGTGCCCAGTGTCCATTCGGTACCTAGTGTCCTCCCATGCCCAGTGTCCATCCCGGTGTCCATCGCTACTCTCCGGCCATGCACTGCAGCCGGTTTTTGTAGAAGAACAGGCGCTGTTTGAGGCGCAGGCTGCCCGGTACCCAGTGTCCATTGCCCGATGCCCATGTCCATCCATGCCCGGTACCCAATGTCCATCACATGCCCAGTGTCCGGCCAGTCCCAGTGTCCATCCCGGTGTCCATCCCTACTCTCCGGCCATGCACTGGAGGTGGTTTTTGTAGAAGAACAGGCGCTGTTTGAGGCTCAGGCTGACCAGTTCCCAATGTCCAGTGCCCGATGCCCAATGTCCATCCGGCAGGGGTTTGGACTCAGGGGGCCCCGGGAACCGCATTGTGGGGGGTTAGAACTCGGGGGACCCCGCGGGACACCACGGCGGGCCGGGGGGACCGCCGGCACTCGGGAACGGGTGAATCCCGGGGAACGGGCAGGCGGGGGGCAACCGCCGGGACCACCGGAACACCGGGGCATGGGGCGGGGGTCCACGGGGTACATCGAGGACCATCGGGACATTGGGGCGGGCACCGAGCACGGGAGGGCGGGAGGCAACCCGGGCAAACATCGGGGGAGACCGGACACGGGGGCAGGGGGTTTGGGACCCTCAGGGGGACCCCCGGGACACCGCATTGTGGGGGTTAGGACACTCGGGGGACCCCCAGAGCACAACGCGGGGCAGGGGGCACCGCCAGGGCACATCGGAACAGGGTGAGATCCCCGGGACACGGGGCAGGGCACACTGGGGAATCGGACCGGGGAGGGCGGGGCCACACCGGGAACATCGGGGCCCTCGGACATGGGGTGGGCGGGCACACCAGGCACAATTGGGGCACTCCTGGACCACCGGGACTAGGGCGAGGGAGTTTGGACCTCGGGAGACCCCCGGGACTCTTGGATGGGGTGAGGGGCACCCTCAAGGCACATCGGGGGACCCCCAGGACACCGGCTTGGGGGGGTTGGGACCTTCGGGGGACCCGCGAGATTCTGGGATAGGGCGGGGGCCCCCAGGGCAATGGGGCACCCCCAGCGCACCTCCGGGACCACCGGGACACGGAGCAGGGGGTTTGGGACCCTCGGGAGACCCCCGGGACACCGCACGGGGCAGGGGGCACCCCCGGGACACCTCCCTGGGGGCGTTGGGACCCTCGGGGCCGGGTACAGGGGGCGAGCCCCGGACTGAGCGGTGCCCGCCGGGGGGAGGGTGAGACCCCCCCCCAGGGACCCCCGGCTGAAGCCCCCCCGCGGTGTCCCTCCCCCCCGGCAGGGTGCAGACCCCCGCTGACCGCCTGCTGATCGTGCCGGCCAACTCCCCCCTCGAGTCCGGCACAGGGGTGGGGTGCGGTCCGCTGCAGACGGTGCTTGGTGCCCGGTGAGGGGCGAGGGGGCGTTGGGTGGGCGGGGGGGTGGGGACACCGGGCGAGGGGGGAACACGGGTGGGGCACCGGGGGGCGCGGAATGCGGGCACACGGAGTGGGGCCCGGAGGGGGGATTCCAGGATCGAGGGTAGGGCAACAGGGGATGGGTCTGGGCAGCGGGGGGGTCCCTGGGCTCAAGGGGACGTGCGGTAGGGGGCGCCGGGAGCTCGGGGGTACCGGGTCGAGGAGGGGAAACATGGGAGGGGGGGGCGCAGAATTGGAAAACACGGGCGGTGGGGGGCACGGAGGGGGGATCCAGGATCGGGGGCCACGGGGGGAACGGAGATGGGGTCCATGGCAGGGGTGTCCTTGGGCCGGGCGGTCCAGGATCCAGGGGGGGCACACGGTGGGTGGGGTCCAGGGCAGGGGGTGCCCCTGGGGTCAAGGGGTTCGTGGGTGGGGGGCTGGGGAGAACCGGTCGAGGGGGGAACACGGGTGGGGGGCACAGGGAGCGCGAACTGCGGCAAACACGGGCGGGGGGTTTCGGCAGGGGGGGACAGAGATCGAGGGGGACTTTGGATGGGGTTGTGGGCCAGGGGGCCGTCCCTCGGGTCAGGGGGTCGGGGGGCGCGGACATGGGCAATAACACGGGAATGGGGGACACGGGATCGAGGGGGCACAGGGATTGGTCCATGGGCGGGGGGCGTCCTGGGGGTCAGGGGCACGATGGGGGCGCGGGGGCGTGGGGTGTACCGGCGAGAGGGGAACAGGGTGGGGGGACGGGGATTCAAGGGGGGGGCACCGGGGATGGGTTGGGATCCATGGCAGGGGGCACGGAGGTGGTCTAGGATTGGGGGGCACCAAGGATGGGGTTCATGGGCAGGGGGCGTCCCTGGGGTCAGGGGGTCCAGCATCGGGAGGAGACACGGGGTTGGTGGGGTCCGTGGCAGGGGGCGGTCCCTGTGGTCAGGGTGGGAGCACGGGCAGGATTCTTTGGGGTGACCCCTCCCCCCTGAACCCTGTCGCCCCCCCCCAGGGCTCAGCCTCAGGCGCCGCCAGGAAACAGGTACCAGGTGAGGGCAGTGGGCGGGGCACGGGGGAGGGCTGAGTGGGGTGTCGGAGGGGCGTGAGTCTGGCGGGGTGGGCGGGGAGTGAAGGAATATGGCGGGGGCCTGGATCATGGTGGGGCAGGGAAGAGTGATTCCGGGATGGATGACGGGGCGGGCCGGGCGGGGCCAGGTGGGTGGGGCAGGAGAAGAGTGATCCGGATGGAGGGGGGCGGGGCGAGGCAGATTTGGGACGAGGCCGATGACGGGTTTGGGCGGGACTGGGGCGGAGCCTGGGCGGGTTTGGGGCGTGGCCGGGGAGGGCTTGGTCGGGGCGGGGCCGGGTGGGTGGGGCAGCGCTGGGGGGGGCCGGGCAGGGTTTGGGGCGTCGGTGGGGCTGGCTGGGCTAGCGGGGCGTGGACCGGGCGCTGTGTTTGGCGAGTCCGGACCGGGTTGGGGCGTGCCGGGGACGCCGTGGCGGGGCTGCGAGGGCGGGCCGAGCAGGGTTGAGGGCGGAGGTTTGGGGCGTGGCTTGGGCGGTGTTTGGGGCGTGGCCGGGGCGGGTTTCCCGCGCTCCCCCCGCCCCCCTGAGCATACTCCCCGTTTCGGGGTCTCCCCCGCGGCCCCCCGGTGTCCCCGCCCCCCTGACCTGCCCCGCCCCAGGTGAACCTGGAGGCCTCGCGGGGGACCCTGGCGGTGGCGGCCGAGGTGGAGGGCGTGGCTCTGCGGGGGGAGGGCAGCCTCACCTGTCTGGCCGCCGCCCACCTGGACCACCTGAACCGGCAGCTGCAGTTCGTCACTTACACCAACACCCAGTTCCACCCGACACCGCCGACAATCGGTGGTGCGGGGCACGGGGTGCGGGGGGCTGGTTCTGGAACCCCAAAGCTCCGGGACCCCCGGAATCCCGGCACCTTTGGCACCTCCAGCCCCCCGGAACCCCAGGACCCCCGGGACCCTCGATGCCCCAGGACCCTCAGCACCCCCAGATCCCCCGGGATCGCGGCCTTCGGGTCTCCATGCCCCCCAGCACCCCCAGACCCCAGGATTCCCAGCACCCCGGGACCCCGCATGCTTTGGGAACCCCCCAAATCCCGGGACACTCAGGACCCCCGACGCCCCTGGGAACTCTCCAAAGCCCTGGCCCCCAGAATCCCGACACCCCTGGCACCCCAACCCCCGGGACCTCCAAACCCCCAGGACCCCCGCATCTTGGGAGCCCCAGGACCCCCCACCCCAGCCCCGACGCTCCTGGGACCCCAGGCTCCGGACCCCCAGAATCCCGCACCCTGGCCCTCCAGCCCCCCAGGACCCAGCACCCCAGAACCCCAGGACCCCGATGCTCTGAAACCCCCAGAACCCCGGACCCTCCAGACCCCCCAGGCCCCAGAACCCCCGGGACCTCAGGCATCCCCAGATCCCCCCGGGATCACTGTCACCCTCATCCCATGTCCCCCGGCACCCCAGGACCCCCAGGATCCAGCACCCCAGAATCCCGGGACCCCCATTCCCCAAAGCTCCTGGAACCTCCAGAGCCCGGGAACCCCAGAATCCGACACCCCTGGCACCTTCAACCCCCAATCCCCCCAGACCCCGGAGCCCCGGACCCCCATCACCCCCATCCCCCGACGCTCCTGGGACCCCCTAGTGCCTTCTGGGCCCCCACGAGTCCCGGGACACCAAGCACCCCCCTCAGTTGCCCTGGATTGCCAGATCCCCCGACCCCCGACACCCTCGGTCCCCAATGTCCCCCGTTGTCCCTCCGTGTCCTCCAGTGACCGCAGCACCCCGGGATTCCAGCCCCGTTCCACGCGACCCCGTTTCCCCTCCCCCGCCCTCGCCCTACACCCCATCGCTCTGTGCCCCCCCATCGCCCCCAGCCCCTCCCTCGCCCCTCCGCCCCCTCCCTGTCCCCCAGCCCTCCCCTCGCCCCTTCCCCTCGCAGCCCCTCCCTCAGCCCCCAGCCCTTCCCAGCCCCCCCGTGCCCCAGCTCCTCCCTCTCTCTGCAGTTCAGTTCTCCACCGACGGTCACTCCGCCGCCTTCGCCATCCGCATCCGCCACCCGCCCACCCCCCGCCTGTACGGCCCGGGGACCCCCGGCGACGGCGACAGCGACAGCGACAGTGACAGCAGCGGGGACGGGGGTGAGCACCCCCGGAGCAGCGCGCCCCGAAACCAGCGCTCCCAGTGCTCCCCAGTGCTTCCCAGTGCAACCAGTGCTCCAGTGCAAAACCAGTGCTCCAGTGACCCCCATGCAAACCCAGTGCTCCCCAGTGCAAACCAGTGCTCCCAGGGGCTCCAGTCGCCGCAGTGCTCCAGTGCCCCCCCAGGGCTTCCAGTGCCCCCAGTGCTCTCAGTGCTCCATCCCAGGGCGCCCAGTTCTCCCAGTGCCCCCGGTGCCTCCCAGTGCTCCCAGTGCTGATTCCCACTGTTCCCAGTGCTCCACTGCAGGTTCCCAGTGCTCTCAGCACTTCCAGCACTCCTAGTCCAGGTTCCCAGTGCACCCAGCACTCTCAGTGCAGGCTCCCAGTCCTCCCAGTCCAGTTTCCCACCATTGCCAGTGCTCCCAGTGCAGGTTCCTGCCGTTCCCAGCACTCCCAGTCCCAGTTCCCACCGTTCCCAGCGCAGGATCCCACTGTTCCCGCTGTTCCCAGTGTTCCCAGTACAGGCTCCCACCATTCCCACTGCTTCTAGTTCAGGCTCCCAGTGCTCCCAGTGCAGGTTCCCACCGTTCCCACTGTTCCCAGTGCTCCCGGTGCTCCCAGTGCAGATTCCCACCGTTCCCAGCACCCCCAGTCCAGGTTCCCACTATTCCAGTGCTCCCAGTGCAGATTCCCACTACTCCCAGTGCTCCCAGTGCAGGTTCCCACCGTTCCCCACCGTTCCCAGTGCTCCCAGACAGGTTCCCACCATTACCAGTGTTCCAGTGCTCCCTAGTCCCATTCCCACCGTTTCCCAGTGCTCCCAGTTGCAGTTCCCACCATTCCCAGTGTTCCCAGTGCTCCCAGTCCCGGTTCCCACCGTTCCCAGTGCTCTCAGTGCACGTTCCCATTGTTCCCAGTGCTCCCAGTCCAGGTTCCCAGCACTCCCAGTGCTCCCAGTACAGGCTCCCAGTGCTCCCAGTGCAGGTTCCCACCATTCCCACCGTTCCCAGTGCTCCCAGCACTCCCAGTACAGGCTTCCAGTGCCGGCTCCCACCGTTCCCAGCGCCCCCAGTTCAGATTCCCACCGTTCCCAGTGCTCCCAGTGCCGGTTCCCAGTGCTCCCAGTCCAGATCCCACTATTCCAGCACTCCCAGTTCAGTCCACCATTCCAGTGCCCCCAGCACTCCCAGTCCAGGCTCCCCCCGTTCCCAGCGCCCCCAGTTCAGATTCCACCTGTTCCCAGTGCTCCCATTGCGGTTCCCAGTGCTCCCAGTCCAGATTCCCACCGTTCCCAGCGCTCCCAGTCCAGGGCTCCCCCCGTTCCCAGCGCCCCCAGTTCAGATTCCCACCGTTCCCAGTGCTCCCAGTGCCGGTTCCCAGTGCTCCCAGTCCAGATTCCCACTATTCCCAGCACTCCCAGTCCAGGCTCCCCCTTTCCCAGCGCCCCAGTCAGGTTCCCACTACTCCCAGTGTTCCCAGTTCAGATTCCCACCGTTCCCAGTGCTCCCAGTCCCGGTTCCCACCGTTCCCAGTGCTCCCAGTGCCGGTTCCCAGCGCCCCCAGCCCTCACCGCCGCTCCCCCCAGGGTACAACATCTCTGCCCTGGTGACCGTGGCCACCAAGACGTTCCTGCGCTATGACAAACTGCGCGCGCTGATCGCCAGCATCCGCCGCTTCTACCCCTCTGTCACCATCGTGGTGGCCGACGACAGCCAGCGGCCAGAGCCACTCAGCGGGCCACACCTGGAACACTACCTCATGCCCTTCGGAAAGGTGACAGGGAATGGGGACAGCGGGGACAGCGGGGATTGGGGAGAGGGGACACGGGCGGGGACAGGGAGGGGATGGGAGGGATGGGGGAGGGACAGGGGGAGGGACAAGGGGGGACACGGGAGGGGACAGGGAGGGACAGGGGCGGGACACGGAGGACAGGGCTGGGGACACAGGGGAGGGACAGGATGGAGATGGCGGGGGGCACGGGCGGGGACAGGGAGGGACAGGGCTGGGGAGGGGACGGGGGGACACGGAGGGGATGGGGTGGACAGGGAGGGACAGGGAGGGGACTCCAGGGAGGGGATGGGGAGGGGACATGGGGAGGGGACACACGGCTGGGGGACACTGGGGGGGTCACGGGGGACACGGAGGGGACAGGAGAGGACAAGGCTGGGGGACACTGGGGAGGGGATGGGAGGGACACGAGTGGGACAGGCTGGTGGTGAGGGACGGGGACACGGGGGGAACACGGGGGGACAGGGAGGGGATGGGGAGACAGGGAGGGAAGGGTGGGATGGGGAGGGACAGGGAAGGGACAGGGAGGGATGGGGGGAGGGGGATGGGGAGGGGATGGGGAGGGGAAGTGGACACGTTGGGGACAGGCGGGACAGGGAGGACGGGAGAGGACACGGGGACAAGGTGGGGATGGGGAGGGACAAGGAGGGACAGGCAGGGACTCCAGGAGGATTGGAGAGGGACACGGGGGCAGGGGGGGATGGGGAGGGACATTTGGGGCTGGGGACTCCAAAGAGGGGACACGGAGCGTGGGAGGGACACGGGGGGGACAGAGCTGGGAGACCCTGGAGAGGGAACACGGGGGGGCTGTGGATTGAGGAGACACCGGGAGTCCCTCAGGGTTGGGACCCAAAAGGGGGACACGGAGGTGTGACAGGGCTTTGGGGTCAGAGGACACGGGGGGATCTGTCAGAGCTGTGGGACCCCCAAAAAGGGGCATGCGGGGGTCTCTCAGGTAGGGTCAGGGACACGGGGGGGCTGTGGGGACCCCAAAAAGGGGCACCGGAGGGTCTGTCAGGCTGGGGACCCCAAAAAGGGGGACCGGGGGGCTGTGGGGCTGGATTGAGGGGCACGGCGGGGGCCGTCGGGGCTGGGGGACCCCAAAAGGGGCACACCGGGGCGCTGTGAGGTCAGGACGCTCTGTCAGGGTCCCGGGGTCGGGGGCGCACCCGTGGGGGTCCGGGGGGTTCTGAGGGTTCCGCCCCTCCCCAGGGCTGGTTCGCCGGGCGGAACCTGGCCGTGTCGCAGGTGACCACCAAGTACGTGCGTGGAGCGACGATTCATCTTCACCCCCCGCACGAGGCTCGAGAAACTCGTGGATGTGCTTGGAGAGACCAGCCTGGACCTGGTGGGGGCTCGGGGGGCTCCGGGGGCTCGGGGGTGCCAGGACGGGTTGTGGTCGCAGGTCCAGTGGTCTGGGGAGGTGTCTGGCTCCCGTGTCCGTGTGGGACTGGACGGACCCAGTCTGGACCTGGTGGGGGCTTGGGGGGTCCGGGGGTCCCGGGTCCCGATCCCACTCCTAACACCCCCCGTACCCCCAGATGGGCGATACCGGGGGGTCCCGGGGGTGTCCCAGGGGGTCCACATGTCACAGACCGGTGGTCCCAGGGGGTCCCGGGCGGTCCCAGGAAGTCCCGGGGGTTCCTGAGGGGTCCCTTTCCCTCCCCAACCCCCCGTGCCCCCAGATGGGCGATACCGGGGGGTCCCGGGGGTATCCCGGGGGTCCTGATCCCCTCCCCAACACCCCCCGTTCCCGCAGATGGGCGATACCGGGGGGTCTCGAGTAGTCCCGGGGGTCTCCCAGGCGATCCCGGGAGGTCCCGGGGCTCCCGATCCCCCTCCCTAATACCCCCCGTGCCCCGCAGGTGGGCGATACTGGGGGGTCCCAGGCGGTCCCAGGGTTCCCGGGGGGTCCCGATGTCACAGACCGGTGGTCCCAGGGGGTCCCGGCGTCCCGGGGTGTCCCGGGGGTTCCGGGGGTCCCGCCGGTGGGCTATTACCGGGGCCGGGGTCCCGGTGCACAGTGGGCGATACCGGGGGGTTCCCGGGGGTGTCCGGAGCGGTTCCCGAATGTCACAACCGGTGGCCCGGGGGTCTCCCAGGCGGTCCCGGTGGTCCCGACCCCTCCCCAACCCCCCCCAACCCCCAGTTCCTTAGGTGGGCGATACCGGGGGGTCCCGGGGGTCTCCCAGGAGGTCCCGGAGTGTCCCAGGCTGTCCCGACGGTCCCGGTGGTCCCGATCCCCTCCCCAACCCTCCCCAACCTCCCCCCGCTTCCCGTGCCGCAGGGGCATGCGGGGTGTCCGAGGGTGTCCGGGAGTGTCCCAGGGTCCGAGCGGTCCCGGGAGTGTCCCGAGGGTGTCCGACGGTCCCGGTGGTCCCGATCCCCCTCCCAACCCCTCCCCCTTCCCGCAGGTGGGCGGTATCGGGTGGTCCTAGGGGATCCCGGGGATCCCGGTGCCGCAGGTGGGCGATACCGGGGGGAGGGTCCCGGGGGTCTCCCAGGCGATCCCAGGAGGGTCCCAGGAGGGTCCCGGTGGTCCCGACCCCTCCCCAACCCCCCGTTCCCGCAGGTGGGCGGCGCGGTGCGGGAGATCACCGGTTACACCACCACGTACCCGGCAGGCCTGAGCTGCGGGCCGGGGGCGCGGGGGCGACTGCCTGCGGACCCGGCCGGGCTTCCCCACCGCCTGGCCGGCTTCCCGGCCTGCGTGGTCACGACGAGTGGTCAACTCTTCCTGGCCCGCACCGACAAGGTGCGCCAGGTGGGCTTCGACCCCCGCCTGCGCCGCGTGCTCATCTCGGTGAGGGGCGGGGGGCGCGGGGAGGGGGGGGGTCTCGGGGGTCCTGGGGGTCTGGGGAATCAGTGGAGGGACTGGGGGGAGGGTTGTAAGGCTGGGGGGTCCTGGGGTGCCCGGTTCCGAGGGGTCTGGGGATCAGTGGGAGGGGCTGAAGGAGAGATGGGGAATGGGGAGGGTTTACGGGGTCCTGGGGTATCTGAGGGGATGAGTGGGAGGGGACTGGGGAGAATGGGGAATGGGATGGTCTGGGGGCGGGGAGAGGGGGGTGGAGGGTGGGGGTTCAGAGGGGGGGGATCAGTGGGAGGTCCTGGGGATTCTCGGGGTCTGGGGGGTCTGGGGAATATGGGAGGGGGCTGGGGGGAGGAACGGGGGGCTGGGAGGGTTTAGGGGTCCTGAGGGGTCTGGGGATGAGTGGGAGGGGGCTGGGGGGAGGGGAGGGAGGGGCTGGGGGTTCTCGGGGGTCCTGAAGGGTCTGGGGGATGGGGGAGGGTCGGGAGGTCTGGGGGGTCTGGGGGATCAGGGGAGGGGCCTGAGGGGGAGGGCAGGGGGAGCGGGGAGGTTCCTGGGGGGGAGGGCTGGAGGGCTGGGGGGGATGGGGTGCTGAGTCCCTCACAATAGGGGGGGATGAGGATGAGATTTTGGGGTCCCCACAATGGGGTCGGGGGGATTTTTGGGGCCCCACAATGGTGTCAGAGTGGAGATGTGGGAGGGATTTTGGGTCCCCCACAATGGGGTCAGGGGGTCAGATGGGGATGGGGGATGGGATTTTGGTGTCCCCACAATGGGGTCAAAGGGGATTGGGGGATGTGATGTTGGGGTCCCCCAAAATGAGGTGGATTTTCCTGCAAGGTCAGTGGGATGGGAGGATGGGATTTGGGGTCCCCTGAGGATGGGATTGGGATGGAGGGATGGGATTTTGGGGTCCCTAAGTGGGGTCGGGGGGGGGATTTTGGGGCCCACATAGGTCGGGGGGATTTTGGGGTCCCCACAATGGGGTCAGAGCGGTGAACAGGGCACACCGCTATCCCCCCCGCCCCCACCCCCAACCCCACCCCATATTTTGTGGGCGATCCCATCCCCGGAGGGGGTGGGGCAGGTGCCGAGCCGGCTTTTTTTGGGGGTGGACCCTTCCCCAAATCTTTCCGATCGGTCTGGCGGGCGCTGCACGTGGAGCTCGTGCGAGGACTGGTACTCTGACCAGCGGCTCCACCAAGGCTCTGACCCTGAGAAGCGATGGCATGGGCTGAGCCCGGCAGAACAACTGGGACGCACCTGCACTGGGCACACGGCACAGGCTCGGACAGCCAGCCTGCGCCTCAAACAGCGGCTGTTCTTCTACAAAAACCCTCCAGTGCATGGCCGGAGAGTAGGATGGACACGGGATGGACGACCGGCCGGACACTGGGCACCTGGGCATCGGGCACTGGACATTGGGAACTGGTCAGCCTGAGCCTCAAACAGCGCGCTGTTCTTCTACAAAAACCCTCAGTGCATGGCCGGAGAGTAGGATGGACATGGGATGGACACGGGAACTGGCCGGACACTGGGTACTGGATGGACACCGGGCATGGATGGACACTGGACATCGGGCACTGGGCAGCCTGTGCCTCAAACAGCGGCTGTTCTTCTACAAAAACCGGCTCCAGTGCATGGCCGGAGAGTAGCGATGGACATGGGCACCGGCCGGACACTGGGCACGGGATGGACATTGGGCATCAGGCACTGGACATCGGGCACTGGGCAGCCTGCGCCTCAAACAGCGGCTGTTCTTCTACAAAAACCACCTCCAGTGCATGGCCGGAGAGTAGGGATGGACACGGGATGGACATGGGAACCGGCCGGACACTGGGCACA
>VKON01002464.1:0-25740 GCA_009741485.1 Malurus cyaneus samueli
CCGCGCTAGTGCTCCTGATAAGGGAATGGGATGGGGTTAATCTCAGTGTGGTATTATGTAGCGCAGCTTTTATCCACACCCGCCCGCACACACCCCACCGCACGTGCACTGGTCTTTTCATTACATATAGAGGCTTCATATGCTTTGAAGGGGGCAGACTTGATCTGGAATGCTTTGCATCTTCTTTATAAATAAGCGAAGACTTGGGGAACGAGTCTATAGAAGGATGACTGTATAAGAAAGAAAGTATTGAGTACTGGTGAGAGTACTGGAAGATTTTCTTCCGGTCGGAGAGGGGTGTGGTGACTGGCTCCCGCGTAGGAGCATTGATGGTGTGTTAAGGGATAGACAGGACTGGGGGACAGCAGGAATGCTTCTTTGATCCAATGTTAATGCTGAGGAATATAGTCTGTAATGACTCGTATAGCCGCAATAGATTGGTCCTTTTGGGGCGCCAAGCCTTCATTTATTCCATGGAAACTCATTAAAAGCATTTTTGGAAAGCTTTTTGGGGTCTCTGAAGCATAAGTAAGCAAAAACCCAAACCATTGGGGGCATCCCTTGAGGAATCACTTGCAGGGGCAAATTGTATATGTCAGTGTTTTGTGGTCAAAATAATATAAGTTTAACGATGGGTCAAGATGCAGCCTAAAACGCTATAAGGCTTTTTATGAAACTGGTGAGTTATTGTCTTGTTACAAAGGGTCTGTGATGTGTGGGTGCGGGCTCTTCAGAATGCAAAAAGAGTATGGGGGGAGGTACTTCGTCCGCAGGCACTAATGTTTATATCTTTGGGCGCGCTGCTGTAACAATCTCAAGGCAGTAGTATTTTTATTAGATAGTGTGTGGCTCTGGACGCCGCCAGCCACAGGCGCGCCATCCATCCCCGGCATTTCTGCCTTGTATTGCTGGTGGGAGGGTCTCAGAGGGTGCAGATGGTGGTGGCAGGTGTTGGGTGGCGACACTCCAGTACTGGTTGCAGGCACATGTGCTTTTCTCCTGTCTGGCGTGGCGCTCACTCCTCCTGCTGCTGTTCGCGAGAGGAACGGCGCCGTATCTCCCCATCGGGCTGCAGCACAACTCCTGTTCTGCCCCTCAAGATGCACCAAGCGCCTTACTGACTGGAGACAAAAAGTGAATAGGTACTTATAAGTCAGCATCATGATCGAAAGAAAGATATGTATTGTGAGAGGTTTGTTACCTGTCTGCTGCTAGAAGGACTGTGGCAGGGCAGTTGGTTTTTGGTGAGAATGCGATGGGCCAGTTGGTGAAATTGGAACGCTAGAGGAGGGGCTGCTGTGTCGGGGTCACCTACGTCTAGTCGAGAACGGCAAACCTGAAATCCTGCTCCTCTGCGACATTCAAACTGATATCATCCAATCATCCTCTCAGTTGTGTATTTATTTTTCAGTAGATAGAGGATGCTGGCTGAGTCTGCTTTCAACCACGAATAGAGCACTATGAAATTATATTGACCATGGGATAGCGACTGTCGCTATTTAAATTTGTGAAGTTGGGATCCTCCTCGTGTGAATGAGGGCGGTAGATAACGTAGAGCTGAGGTGACAGTGGACAGTAGAATGGGTCAGGGTCTTAGTATTTTCTGGAGGGCTCATTTTTCCTGTGCTGGAGAAAAGGCATCCAAAGAATTCTGAAGTTACGTGGCCTATCAACTACCACCCACCTCCAGCTCGCTCCGCAGCTTCGACCGCCAGTAAAATAGAGTAGGCTATCCACAGAAATTGATATCATAAGAGCTCCCTCCGCAGAAATTTACTAGTGCATCGACATCTATCTCACAGGTATTATAAATAGATCGGATGTTTGGTATCCACTAGTAACTTTGAGTTTTTTTAGGCAAGAGTGATAGAACCCCCACCCTCACCCTCACCCCCCGCCCCACCCGCCAAAGGGTAATATACAAAACAAATCGGTATGTGCCTACGCTCATGCAGAAGCAGCGACAGGGAGTGCATAGGAAGTGACTCTTGTCTGTATTGAGATACATTTGTTGTTAGTTTTGGGTTCGTTTCTTCCCCTCTGAATAAGACCGTCCTATAGGTATAATCACACAACACAACAAATAAAAACAAACAATTACAAAAAAAAAAACCCACAAATACCAACAAATCAGTCAAACCTCTCCCATATAAGATATTTTAATAGGATGACATGAATGTTATATGTGTGGACCTGTACAACCACGAGAGGACCCCACCCCTGTTGTCCCATAAACAAGATATAAGAAAGGTCGGTCTGTAGGAATGCAAAATGATGGGTAAGGAAAGAGTTAAAGTAAATGTTCATCAACAAATAAAATGGGAGCTAGATTTAGATGATTATTTATTTACATCTTTGGTTCGGCAATTGATATGAGAAAGAATATAGTAGGGACGGGAAAAGGGGCAAAAAAAAAAAGGAGAGCGGCAGAACAATTGGGGGAAACAAACAATAACTTAGCAATCTAAATTGTCCCTTGAAGACAGAAGTGCTTCAGAACTTGGGGCAAATTGGAATCATATTCGTTCATACGCTAAGTGAAATTTATCAATGGCAACAAAAAAAATAAATTAACAAACCACCTACCAAAGACCAAACCAAACAAAAAAATATAACCAACCAAAGGAATACCCACAAAAAAAACCGAGCAACAACCCCTTATTGAGATAGAATAAAAATTCTTATGATATTATGCATTATATTATCTGCTGTAAACTGTGGATTTGGCCTAGTAAACATTGGTGCAATTTCGCCAAGTGTAAATGTGACATATATCCATTTGAATAAAACAGCAGTAAAATTCTTATAACAATATGGCATTGCAGTGAAGACCCGTTCTATTATTGTTAATATGAAGAGATGGAAAAACATAGTTGTATACACATTCTTATCCACATTGTTATTATAGTTCGCATAGCAGATTTTGCGATATGAGACTGTCACCAGTACTACAGACATATATGCCAGAAAATCAATGCCATAACCATAAATTTATGCGTCCTTAAAGGGACATGTAAAACAGCTGCCACAAGAGATATCTTGAAATTGAAACGTAGAGAAACTTGTTAATTAAAATTACAAGAAATTCTCGTCTGCTTTGAATAAAGGCCAAGAACTGACGAACGTGTAGCCCCACTGTGACATGTGCTTCAAAGTCAAACAATTCCAGAAAAACAAGAAATCTAATAATAGTATAACATTATTACTGCTGACCACAAAAAAATATAAGAAAGACCTACCATGGGTTCAAGAATATCTTATTCTTCAATTTAAAAGCTAAAAAATGTAATTCTAGACCCACAATGGAAACAAATATTGAACAAAAAAGTTAAAAAAAAGATCAATCTAATTATTTAAGGATTAAAGAAATCATGCAACCAGCAGGAATCTCTTCCCTCTCCTCTCTTCCTCTCTCTTCCTCCTCTCATAGCAATTTTCTTTCTTCATAGAAAAAAAAGACTGCGAGTAAGGATCACATAGGAGCTGAATGTAATTCATGAAAATACCAATTAATTCCTATTGCAAGGTCTTTTTAAATAAAAACAACGGAAAACATGTTCGCAGCTCACAGTGTTAGATAATGCAAAATTACCATGAAACTTCCCTGCATTCCCCTTATCTATGTGGCAAGTATCGAAGCTCTCCCCAGCAGTTCCTGGAATCCAGACAGACATGCAGTGTCCCAGCAGGGAGGAAATGAGCAAGTTGGGAACAGCAATCCTATGTAGAAAAATTCATTGTCACGTGAGATACAAGGATTGTGGCTTCAAGAGCTCAGAGTATTTGTACCCAGCCCACTATCCTAATTAAATGGCAGACATGCCAAATTATTGTTTTATAGCTAGAAAAAGTAAAAAATTGATTCTTATAGTGTATATATGGAAGAAAGTGCTCATAGTTATATTCATGTTTGAAAGCTCACTGGGACACCTAAGAAAAACTGAATGATTACAGGAGCCGGCATCACACCCTGAATTAGCAATAAACCGTGCATAAACATGATCAAGGATGATATTCTTAAACCTGGTGGAACAGATCATAGTCAGGGAAGAAGTGAGAAGGTGCTGCAACAGTGAAGGGAAAGGCAAAAACAGAAAATGAAATTTCCCTAATACAGTCCAACAGAATTTCACCTTGGATTCTTACCGGGCTTAAAACGACTGCTCCGAAGGGCAAAGATGCAGCCTGATGAAAAGGATCCCACAAAACAACAAATTGCTGAAAAACCAACTTTAATATTTCAACGCCAAGGATCTGGAGTTTGTCACACCCTTGTTTCTATTATGCACGCATGTAAAAAATCATGACTTCACAGTAACGAGAGAGAAGCACTGATGCTCCTGGCAAAGACAAAAGCAGACTTAAGCTAAAAGAATATTTAACCAAAGTGGGTTGTGCAACCGTCTCAGCTAAAATCTATTGTTTACAGAAGAAAAACCCCAAACACGATTTTAAAAAGCGCTGCACTATTAAAAATGCTCTGCCAATTCTGTGACCAGGTAAAATTAGCCCAGAACTCAAAATTCTAACATTTAAAAAACCAATCATCTCATTCGGTCCAGGGTTTCTTTCAGATTTCCTTGTCCCCACACAGCTCAACAGAGGCTGCTCGCCAAACCTCTTTGGAGTGGAAATTAGGGAAACGAGTCTGATTTCAAGGGGTCCACAGAACCTTCCCCTCAAAGTGCCCTCGTTAGGCTGGGGCTCTGGCTCAAATTAATGAATCAAGCCAACTTAAATTCCGCTTCAACTGTTGATTGTAAGTGAGAAACTTGGACAAAACCGATGAGAACCAGAGGAGGGGTTATAGATCACAAAGTTATAAATAACTACCTCGGGAAACAAACTTGCAAATGAAGGTTTCAGTCTGCCTAGAAAAAAAAATTTCACAAACATAAGTGCGGAACAGGAGGATTCGTTTGGGTGGGAAAAGAAAGGGTAAAATTTTACCATTGTAAAATGAATATTAGATTGGGAAGAATCTCCAACGAAACTTGTGATAATTTTCTTATGACGAGTAAACTGAATCTGAATCTACAACAAGTGTTGACACGTTACAGGCAATTGAGTATTTTCATCACCATGCCATATAAAATAAAGACATTCGACATATATAGTATCCCCTGCTCTTGCCCTGAATCCTCTGTGGGGTGGTTGGGGTGTGTCCCTTCCAGGGGAGGCAAGGGATCCCTTTTCTTACAGCACTCAGATTGCCATGCACTCTCCTGCACTGCCAAGACCATAGGCAACGTTGATTTAGAAATCCTTCTCCCTTTTACATATCACAACGATCACCACAGTTGACATAACCCAAGGCATTAAAATTAAAAACCCAAATTTTCATTCCATATGCAGATAGGCGAGCCACTAAATCAGTAATTTAGATGGTGTAAGGATAACCCAAATGCTGAGGAGACAGACCTTGATAATTAATGAGTGCCAGCACCTTGGCTCAGTTACAAACTGTTCTAGTAATTCAGAAGACAGGAAAAATCCTACGATCTTAGGAATGTCATTCGTTGCCTTTTATGTGAATTATTTACTTCTTCTTAGACAAGTAAGGGAAAAGGAATGTAAAGGTTTTTCAGTGGAATGATTCATAAACCTTTCAGCATTCAATGCTGAAAATGAGGCTCGAATATGACAAGAAAATATAGCCGGTCTTTTGAGTCGAAAAGGCTTGAGGAAACATCGTCAGAGCTGGAAGAATTGAGAGATGTGCTGAATAAACAGGGAGAGAACAAATGATGTGAGGTGTGTGTTGGGTCAGTTGATTTGTATTAACCAAACCCAATGGGGAGAATCCCTGGGGCTTAGACTGTGTGGAAATACCGAAAGCTGCCTGCCTTTCTGTGAATATTAATTACTTATGCCTCTTCACCAGAGGATTTTAATGACTATGAGCCTGATTAATAATTAATTACTCAATAGTCACTATGCCCTTTTTTGTTATATTTGGTTAATTTTTAATTAATTGTGGTGCATGTGTAGTTGTGTGTTTGGTTTGGTTTTTTGTTTGTTTTGGTTTTTGTGCTTTGTGGTTTGTGATTTTGTTTAATTTTTTGTTTATCCTTTATCATTTTGGTTTTTGTGTTGTTGGTTTTTGTTATGTTTTGTAGTTTTTTGGACTTATAATTAAAAAGGACGAAACCCCACACAAAATAATTGGATTTTCTTGCATGATTGGCCAAGACTGTCTTAGAATATCACTGAAAAAAAAACAAACAACCCAGTATATACACACTATCAAGAGCTCTCTATCTTAGATGAAAACTTGCTTTAAACCCATCATAAAATTCGGGGAAACAGCAAAGCGATCAAATCTATGTTCCAAAAGATAATTGAGTGAAATTTAAGAACGATATTGTTCAAGAAAGAAACCAAAAGTAGGGATCAAAGGATGATTTTCAGCTGAGCCTTGCCCATGAATTAAACGTCCTTGCTCCAGGGTTGCAGTTCCGTTTTTTTTCCTGGAGCACTTACATAATTTAGCCCTGGCTACCCAATCTTCCAAGCTGTTCAAGGAACAAATTCGACATCTGAGCCAATATGTGGGGAAAAGTAGGTTAACCTCCTTGCGGGCTTTTTGATAATCCTTTCATGCTGTTGACTGGAGACCAGAAAAGTTAAATTAAGCCATAATACGACAAAGGGACCTGATTCTGTGCTTTTGTGTGAAGTCATGGAGTTCACACTGGACCAAAGACGATCACTTGTCAGTTGCAAAACCTCTGAATAATTGAGTTTAATGTCTGTTGAAACCTTATTCACGATCCTAATTGATTTTCAAACACACACTCAGAACTCCCGTGGGCAAGAGATGCTCTAGAAAGCTGACAAACCAGCTCTTCCTGCTCTACTGCCGAATTGAAAATTTGTCTGACACTGCTAAAGTGCCCTTGCATAATTGTGTGAAAAAACTGAGGGGAAGAAAATGCCTTGCCACAACCTTTCAACCACACAGTGCGTTGTTGACATGACGGGACTGAGCCGTCTGTCCATGTGAAAAAGTGATGTTTGAGGCGGAGTGTGCCTGAGACACCCTCTCACATGTACACGGATACAAAAGAACCTGAAAAATGCAGCAAACCCCACAAACAAGCCGACCAGGCCAATCTTTTCCATTGTACCTGAAAGTTGATGCTAAGAGCGATATTCAGCCGTGAATCCTCAGCCCATTACTGGATTCGTGAAGTTTAATATTTGAGATCCCACTAAGCTAAACCATCAACGGAAACACTACATTAAGGTAGACATTTCTCCACCTCCCTGTCCATTAATTTTTTCTTTTAGTAGGAAGAGTTGGCAAAAGTCAGTGGCATTAAACGAAGTTTAATCCAGAAGCGCGGAGGCAAAATTGCAAGCGTATAGTGGTCACGTGGATGGGACAAGGCTGGCCGGGTTGTTGCTCTCCCAGACCCTGTTCCTCAGGGCCCCCAGCCACCCCGAATGGAAAGAGGGATGATGGATATGGAACACCCTGCTCTTCCCAACCCAAGCATGCCTACTGCCGGGAGCTCCCTGGTGGAACCCATACATCCCGGTGCTCCAGCATCCACCACACTGGAGCCCCTCCAGGGTAGAGGCCTGGGGCGACCACTCACTGACAGCTCCCGATCATCAGCAACAGGAGCAAACCGCCCGCAAGGGAATAAGGAACACATGAGGGTATCATCCGCTAAAGAAGAAGAAAGGGACACGAGGTCATCGTCCCCTAAAGATGGAATGGGACATCAGAGGTCATCGCCTTAAGATGGATGGGACACAAGGTCATCGCCAAGGAGAAGAGGGACACAGAGGTCCATTCGACCCTAAAGTGGGAATTGACACAGAGGTCACAACCCCTGCAGATGGAATGTGGACACAGAGGGTCTGTGTCCTGCAATGGGATAGGGGAACCCAGGAAGGCTCTGCCCCTTCAAGCACACTGGACCCCCCTGCAGGCTGGATTCCTGCCTGGCGGCGTGCTCACAGAAAGAAGGGCCTCAACATTTTGGGGCTCGCCTCTGGAGCCCCTCTCACCCCGGCACCCCACTGATCTGCAGCAGACGTTGTTCCCCACGGCAACTGCCTACTGTGCATCAGCTCCTGGCAGTCCAGGGTTAGGGTTTTGCATTAGTCAGCTTTTGTTATTGATTTGCTCCAAACAGTCCCGCATAGGCTGACCAGAATTTCCATTACACAAGAACCACTCTCCAGATATCTTCCCAAGCTGGAAATTGTTTTGCGTCCCAGAGGGCTAGTGTTGCACCATGCTGCCCACCCACCTGCACCCAGTAGCCCTGGCCTGAACAGTCCCGCCTGGTTCAAGCCCCCGTCCCCGTCAGTGGTACACGTTTTTTCCATCATTATGCACGCACACTAATAACTCTGAATACAATTCGAGAATACAGACTCTGCACCACTCACGTGCTGATTTCCGATTGGCCCATTATGCCAGAGCAAGACAGAGCCTGCAATCTCAAACCAGCTCGTGGTTGAATCAAATAACAACCCAAAGCTTCAAATAAATAATCGCCCTGAATTAATCCCATGAGTGGCCAATTTTTGTGTTTTTTTTTATTCCCATGGTGTTGTTTTTTTGTTGTTTGTTTTGTTGAGAGTTTTGTGCTGGTCTTTAGGTATTTTTGTTTATTTTATTTATTGGCATTTTTTTGGGCTTTGGGGTTTTTTGGATTTTGGTGTAGTTTTTGGTTTTGTTGATTTTTTATACTTTGAAAGATTAGAAGCAATGTCTATTATCCTAGAAAATGTACATAGATAAACTATGTACTCAGCATGTAGCTGCACGGAAAATGAAGCTTACCCATAGGGGGCAGAGAAAAATTGCCCAATAAGGTTTTTTCATAAAACAGGTGTTTTGCTGCCTAACCTGGAAAACAGAGACGGAGAGTATTGTGAGGATGAGAGAAGGAAGAGCAGGACTGGTGCAAGGGCAAGGAGGCTCCTAGTTGAGTTTTAATCGGAAATTGGGGAATGGCGAGTAACCATGGAAACAGAACTATCTGCAACAAGGCTCCGAGAGTCCCAGATGGCTGACCGATTGTTAGAGTCAACCCCAGATCTCGACAGAGTGACCAGGAAATCTAATTTAGCGTTCCCAAACCCACAGGAGGTCCCGAGCTGCCTCGCAGCTGCCAATGTGAAATGGGGGGGGGGAGGGCGCAGTGAGGAATGCTGTGAATGACACCCAGCACTGAAAACAGTCCAGCCACTTGGGACAAAGCTCACACTCCCAGCTCCTGGGTGGGGAACAGAAAGAAGTTAAAGCTCAGAAAGGTCCGGACACGGAACAATTGAGAAATCTCCTTAAAGCATCATTCTTTTACTGCGTTTTCGCTCAGGATTCAGCTCACGCTTGTTTCCTGCATGGTTCGAGGGTCACGTGCTTCAAACTGTGTGCCAGCAACCCGAGATTCGGAACACTTTAAACAGGCAATATCTTAGAACAGTGATACGCTCCCAAATCCTTGAAGGCTCTGAATTTTACATTGCAGACGTGTTTTTAACACGGGGGAGTGGTGCTGTGCTACAGAACATTCCATCCCTCCCCTGCCTTTGTGGGTAGAATCTAAGCTGAAATCAGGCATGTGTAACTACAAAGCCGGGAGGAAACCAAAAAAAAACCCCAAAGTTATTCCTGGAGAGCAATAAACTATGAAGTGTTAAAAAAAAAAACCCAAAACCTCCACTTTTGTAGTGATATGAAGATAATCTGTATTAAAAAGTGAAGAGTTTGCATTTAGAAACAAATCACTGAATTCTGGAGGCCTCGGGTAGAGGGCTCCTGGGAAAGGATTATCAAGACAATTTAATATAGACAGTGCCATCGAAGTTCATGCAGAAAATGCAACTTCTGCCAGAAAAAAAAAAAAGAGGGTAATAAGTATCCTATGTACTTAAATGCATATAGGTAGTAAATCAACGGTATTGCCTAATCATTTTAGTATCGAATATTAAAGCAATTAAATTCACTCATTCAATAAGCTGAAGAAAAATAGTTGTAAATTTCAGATAACACTTACTAATGAAAATCCCGCCGTGAGCAAGTGTATTAATGCAAAGCGGGGCGTACTGCCGAACAATAAGGATAGACTGAAGAGTATTTTAGAATAAAATTAAATCAGTACATGTCTAGAAACACTTTGATAAGAATGGTAGGTGATAAATAATATGATGCGAAAGCATTACTATCATTGGATACTACATTGAACAATTTCTATAGAGAAAAGAAAAATGAAAAACAAAATCACATTAAACTTCTGGGTCTGAAGAACAACTCACCGGCAGAAAGTGGGCACTGGCCATGGTTTCATCAAGACTAATCCGTTATTGACACAGTGTACACCTTTCTTTCTTATTCAAGTACTCACTTGAAAACATGAAGGAAAAACAGTGCGAAGTAGTGAATCTGATTCGGACTAATACAGGAGTTCAAGAATAGAATGTAACAAAAATTACTGAATTGCTCTTGCAGTACATATTTTGCACAATCAACTGAAGGGCCATTGCCCTAAAATTCAATGACCCATGCTTCAAACAGGATGTTGTTACGAAGAAACCCCATAGAGGATGCCGGTTTACGTTTTATAAAGACTTTGAAGCGCAGAATAGGAAGGAGTTACCCAGATTTGCAGTGCATGTGGGTCCAAGCACACATGTGTGTAGAATATCAATTTCAGCAAGCTTCTTTGATAAATAAATATTTGGAATATGTCAGTGACAATGGCACAGACAGAAGCAGTTCAAGCTTAGCCCCTGGTGCCCGTGAGCCTTCAGCGATTATATCTAGCAGCCACAACCAAACATGTGCAACTCCCTAAAACAGCAGGGAGCACAACCAACACCAAGCGAGGTGCTATACAGTTTCCCAAATTCCACCTTCTTGCATCACTCCTTTAGCCCAAGGGGCGTCCGAGCCGACAGTAACCCCAATCCACACTCCTTATCCACGCCTGCACTGCACTCGCGCCCTGAAGGGAAAATTCTATTCTCAGCCCTAAAAATCTCACCTGACTCCATAGCCCTGAGGACCCAAATGGCAGCACAGGCTCACTGAGGATTATACGCCCATGTGCCGGCGATCATAGCCGCTGCACTGAGCCGTGCGATAACTGAGGAACTAACTGACAGCGGGCGAAGGTCCATCACGTGACGAGGGCGACATAGACCGGTACGCGCAGGCAACCTCACGCGAGCGCTGGATCATGGCGGGCCGAATCAGGAGCCACTGTGGGGATATAGCGCGAGAGTAGCGGCGCAGGTAGTTAGTAGCGATAGTGCACCAACGATGAATCTTCAAATAAAAAATAGCAAAAGGGTGCCCCTATTTTAATTAACAAAGCGTACGAAGTATCACATTCGTGAAGATGTAAAGTAAATGAGTTAGCCGTTGACATGAAATGTGTTCTTCGGAAATAAATTCTGTGCAATGTCATACTTAAAAGGCATTCTATTATTTGAAGGAGGATTCAATCATAATAATCGGGATAGATATAATTACATATAACAGACGAATATGCACACAATAAGCAGGACTCCAAACTGTGAAATAACATTAAAAGAATATAAAAAATCTATTTGCCATCATACAGAGAACCGCTATGCCTAACTAATTACTTAAAAATTTTCTTATCTGATCTCCAGCATTCTTAGTGATTTCATAAACCAGCGCAAGACAGCAACAAACATCCATGGGAAAACCATGGATAGATAAGTGAATTTGCGTTCATAAGGTAGTATTACAGACAGCTTCATAAGAAAAGTACGAAGCGAGGGCGAGAATACGACGGCGGGCCGGTTGGATAAAATGCAAGAAAAGTAAAAGAGACAAAGGTTACCTGGTTTAATTAGCTGAAAGGCCGCACTTATGCCAGCTGTGATAGGTGCCCAGCACCGCGCTGCATTCAAGCATAAAATAAAAAAGATAACTGTTCTAGATGAGGGCTCGAAGCTGGTTCATAACTCTGCAGATCTAACTTCGTAAAGCGAGGGGATCATCAAAAAGATCCTCAGCAGGGACATTGCGCGCGGGCCGAAAGCGGTGTGCAGGGCCGTGACAAGGATCGAATAAAAGACAAGGAAATGCTAACGGGGGTGTGCGAACAGGGTAAGCCTCTGAAAGGCTGCAGGGAAGCATAGATAGACCCATAAATCGACAAAAGACGAGCGAAGTCAATTGGCAGCTGGCGGCCTGAGCTTCTCAATGAGAGCATCTACACACTATCGAATACCTAACGTACCGGGTAACGCAACTGAAAGAGAGCAAGATAGAACTAATGTATAAGTTAGCTGAGATCGTCCGGAACCAGACCAATAGATAGCATTTCAAGTACGTGGAAGGCCACATTAAAGACAATAATTGTTTATAATCGATACTCTTGTAGTATGTGAGAAATAATAGAAGCAATTTTCCCATCCAAACATGTCAATAGATACTCACAACACCTGCAAAACACTTCAATCAATACCTGCAGAATTGAGAGCCTGTTAATGTGCAAATTATCACGCATCGGAACAAATCCAACAGTTTATTTCAAAGAGAAATGTCCACGTTCATCAGAGCTGGTGGACACCCATTGGAACCAGGGCAGGGACAGGGTAAAGAGAGAAAATAAACAAAATTGAAAATAAGCCACTCTAGACACGGAATTAAAAATCCAGATGTCAACAGTGATCTGGGTAGACAACAGGCAATGCTATGGAAATGCAGAGTCAGAGAATAATCGACCGATGAAACGTACGAGATGTAGAAAGAACGCATTCTCGAAACTCTGAGAACTAAGGTCAGTACAGGCCTCTAATTTTCCGCGAAGCCTCAGCAGCTCGCCACAAGCAGAGATCTCGCGTCTCATGAAACGGAAATCCAGAGATGGGATGCTTGGGCGTGTATGCCATGATCTGAATTGCAGGCCACGTCCATAGGGAACAATGGCAATGGAAGATCGGAGTGGTCCAGACTCAGTACATAGCAGTATGAATCCCCATGTGGATTAATATTATGATGACCAATGCTAACAGCCAATTGGTATCATTTTATTCGTCACTAGATCTGGACTTCCCCTGGAAAGTTAGAGAACCCAAGGACAAGGCATAGCTTGCTTGACTTATCGAATCCTGCCCTGTCCTGGTGTTGCGCCTAGTCACACAAGCGCGACAGGTGTGCCGCGAAGAAAGGCGACGAGAGGGGACCCTGACAATAGTACAAGAGAGACGGAGAGGGAAACAACACACCGTAGAGCCGGAAATATCCTGCAACAGAGTCTTGCCATATGGACAGCCCGGCACTGCTGAACACGGGCAGACAAACCCCTACGCTGAGGCTGCGACCAAAGGACCTCCGAGTCACGAGATCTCCCCTTACAGTCGTCGCTATCTGAGATCACAATCGGCCCCAATTCCTCAATACACCGCTTCAGACTGAATGGCGAAACCATCCTCAGGTATAATCTCCCCAACCAGCAATTTCTCTGTTGCCATATTTTATGGGCCTCAGGAAGCAAGAGTGGTCCTTGGATCAGCCTCAGAAGAGGATTTATGTCAAAGATGGAGATACAGCAGTTTTTTAGTGTTACTAGAGAATGCACCAGGAATAACAGATACAAATAAGTAGAAGTACAAAACTCGCACAGGCAGCAAATGGAGACCCATACCATCCACATTACGAGTACAGATTAAGATGATGAAGAGGAGAAACTTAGGATGAGATGGTTGTGCGCATCCCACAATTATCACTATAGTTTCTCTGTGCCGTTTAGCCATGGGAACAGCATCTAATACCCCCGAGCTCCAGATAGAGTAGCTCTAGGGTGGTGAGCAAGCTGGTGCGTTGCAAATATATGGAATGCAGTCCATGTCAGTGCGAGGAGTCGGATTATTTAACGCATAGGAACTTGAGATGAGCTTAAGGTCATAATTCTGTTCTGTACGTCCTTGAGACGATTGATTATAAGCACATGTTATAATAGGTGCCGGATCCAAGAGATCGATCATTGAGATGAGCTTGCAAGACTCGTGACGCAGGACTCATTACTGCTAACTGAGTGTAAGGGAAGTTTGATCAGAGATACGAAACTTTAGCGACGAGCACAAGAGCGGTTCTCATCTTGCGCAGCTTGCTGTGCGTGTGGATAGAGGTAGCTATCACTGTACTTAGTGAGAGGCTGACTGTCTAGTACACTGTCTAAGTACAGACGTATATATTTGAGTTCTCGCATAGCGCTTCAGCGACGCGGTTCTAGCACACGGATGAGGTCGATCGTCGTGAGCAGAGCATATTATTTGAGATCGAGGTAGACACTAGGCAGAGATGCAGCAGTGCACTGCGCAGAGTACAAGCAACTGACCGCATGTAGTGCGCATTGGCTGACTGATATGTTGATGAGCGGAGAGAGTGACGCGCCAGACCGGTGTGAGTGCGGAAGGTAAGTAGGTCACGCGAGGCTCTAACTCATGTATGTCCTGCTACGCGCACATAGTCCGGGGCAGCTATACGCAGACCCTCGATACCCGACTCGGCAGTCGAGCATAGCACTGAGATCACTGCCGAGTACTGAGCATTGACCGATAGTACGACAGCGCGGATTTAACTGTCCGACGCGACGGATCATACGGAGTGGATAGGATGCAGATGCGGCGAGATATGGGATGCGAGATCAACCTGACGCGTGGACAGGGCCGAGCACTCGTCGATAGGCGCTGGACTGTCGTCGGTGATTTACATCGCCGATCTATGTGCTCGCTGTATGACCATACCATCTGCCCTTCTCGAGGAGGGAAAAGTGAGTGACCATAATGCTGTGGAGGACCCACATAGTGCAGCTACAATGGCCGAGTTAAGGATACCTGATCGTCAGCGCGAGCGGATTCGTTACACAGTGCATGATCGGCTAAGAATAATCACCCTGTGCGCGAATGAATATTCTGCGTTAAGAGGACCGATAGCCGCACTCAGCGATGATGTTCACGATGGTACCCAGTTAGGTCAGTAGCTTGAAGATCGTATACCGTCGACGTAGAGAATCTGAGCCACAGGATGAGCTCCCTAATGGGAGAGTTCTCGCGATGACAGTAGCTGGTGCGATGTCAGGGTGTGCTACCGATAGATGAGGCTTCTCATTACTGAGATCGCGGAGGAGTGGTTTGTGCTGACTCTAGGGTGTCAAGTATCAGAGCGTATACAAGATAGTACGACTTACGCGCTGTCGGAATCTTGGGAGCTCAGAGTTCTTTGAGAGTATGGATGGATTACGAGCGTTGAGCTGAGGATATTAAGTGTTGCACGACGCGGGATGCTTAGCTATTGTAAGTTGGAGTGTGGATGCTCCTGACGGCGCCTATGTCAGGATATTTAAGACGTGCAGGAGATTGTCGAGCCAGATTGTTACTTACATAGTTCGCCAGTCGAGTCGAATGATATATGGTGGAAGACGCATGCCTGAAGCCGGAGTGATTGTCTGCGTTCGATCGGAGGATAACGATACTTCATGACCATGGAGAGAATCACTATACCTGCATGGTGAAGGACTTAGCGGTTTACGCATACGCTGGCAGCTGAAGTGTCTGCATACGTCCAGTTTGCGCCTAGCTGTACTATCTGCTACACTACCCCTGGTAGGATCTTGTGCTACGAAGCAGTCGCGATGATAAGACGCGCCGCAGGACCCTGCGATCGAGACACCATGGGTGTGGGGCAGCGATGACAGTCAAAGTGAAGAGCAAGCAGTTTATGCGGCAGCTCCCGGCCTCCAGCAGGGGCTCGACTGACAACAGATCACGGAAAGACCATTCCTGGTGCCTGAGCAGGCAGTTAACCCTTCGGTGCCTTTTCAGTGTTTGTGGAGAACCAAAATCGTCGTTCACCTTATGGTGTGTTAGGAAGAAAACCATGTGTTGCTGGTTTGCCTATTTTGTTTCGAGATACCATCTGTGCCATTTGCAGTTTGGAGAACCACTGGTCCTTTCTGTGTTGAAACCAGATAATCGAGGGCCTATGCAGTTGGTTGGTGTCGAGAACCATCTGGTTACCTTTTGCAGTTTTATAAGAACCATTCTGTGCCTTTGTTGTGTTGAAGAACCATATATCTAGGACCTTAGTTGTTGTTGTGGAGAAACCATCTGGTCTGGACCTTTTTGTTGATTTGGAGAAGCTCATGTTCTCAGCGGTGACCTAGAGGCGCGCCGGCTTATTTGAAGATGTTGCATTATGGATAAGATGGCCAGTAGCAGTCCGGGAGCGTGTTGTTATGATGTAGCGAGCGCGACATATTTGGCTTGCTCTTTTGAGAACACCAGGTCCAGTCATTGTGAGAACACATTCTGTGCCGTTTTGTGTTGGGAACTCATCTGGTGCCTTTTGTTTGTTTGGAGAACCATCATTCTTGTTCTTTTGCAGTTTTTGAAGAACCCATGTCGGTGCTTTGCAGTTTTTGAGAACCATCGTTCCTTTGCAGTATTTGAAGAACCATTCTTGGTGCCTTGTACTGGTATTAGAAGGAAGTCCCATATTATAGCGGGAGGCCATCTATATGTCGTTAGGTGCTTGTATAGGGAGACACGACTGGTGCCTTTTTGTGTTTTGGCGAGATAGCCATCCAGTACAGGTGCCGTCGTTTCGTGATAGTAGTTTGAAGACGATAGTCGTAGCAGTGTCGATGAGCAAGCCTATTGTAGTTGGCAGAACGCATTACCACTGGTGCCTGTTGGCAGCTTTTTAGAGAAGCGCGATTCGGTTGATCCGTTGTTTTTTGTTGGAAGCTACGCAGCGATTCGGTTTCCTTGACAGTCTTTGGCAGAACCATCGGTACTATTCTGGTGTCTCTGTAAGGCGACAGTGCGATTGAGGTCAGTGTAGTACGCAGGGTTATAGTGCCTTTCATGTTGGTTTCTGGAGAAGCACTTCTCGGTCATTTCGTCATCTTTGTCAGTTTGGGGAGGAACCATTTCGTGTCCTCTTTGTTATCGGTTTTGTGTAGCAGCTCGCAGATTTCTGGTGCTTTTGTTGTTGTCTCCCTACAGCCCTTTAATGAGAAAATATCGCCGACTGCAAATTTTTCTCCTTAAATCATGGAGTTCAGCACATTTAGAGGCTTGCAGTAGCAGCAAAGTTGGGTAAAGCTAAGTACTATTAATAAAAATTAGTTGAAATATACCCTTGGCCTATACCTGAGTGAAGGAAATGTCAATACGCATCGCAAAAATCCGTCATCAGCTGGCAGCAAGCAACTTTAAATAGAGCGAGAAAGGGAGAAAGAGAACAATATTAAGTTCCTCACAAAATCCTATCCCTGCATCTATTCCGCCTCTCTGAGAATTTCCTCCAATCATAGAGTTTCATTTAAGGCCATCCCGAAGTGAAACCAGATAAAAGAATCTTAAATTTCAGACTGGGAGTTCAGTTCTGAGCTGGGAAAGGCAAACTTATTGGGTCACGTATATATAATGCACACTCGGGGGTGAAACAGTGAAAGCTAAAAACCTAGTTGCAGGTGGGAGTTTACTAGTGGCAACAGTTATTGCACTCATACAGCCACAAGCAAACGCTTTCTTAAAAAAGCCTAAGGAAAGAAATATTAATCAATGCCTAAACTTGCATCCAGTTCATAAGGTCTTTCGTAATTATTGAATCAGGACACTGATTTAGTCGAAAATATTGCAGTCTTTGTGCGATTATAGACAATGCAGACGATAGATGCAATTTTGCAGTGCCCATAGAAAATGTTACATAGCATTTCTACAGCATGCTATTAAATATAGATCAGGATGTTCTATAGACTCGTCTTTCACTTTGTTTTGTGCCTGCAAGCCTAATTCACTGAGTGGGATCATATCAAACTGAAGAACTATACCAGCGGCTAGTGATGCAATGCGATATATGTTACTAAGGACAGGGGAAATGAAGTAAACCAAAACTATCAAACTCAGAGTCTCTTGAGGGGACGTCAGTCAGCGATTTTGAAGAAAAACATTGGTTAGACCTTGTGAACAGCCTGAGACGCAAAATTCAGAGATGGAAAGACCCTGAATTTCTTTCGAAAGAATGTCGCCGTGGCTCGTCCGTCTGTCAGTAACAAAAGCTCTCATTTTGAAGCTGCCCTCGCATCCGCCTGGCAATTCAGGCTGGCAGCGAATGGGATCTTGGACTCAGTCTGCCAACATCAGTGTGAGGCAGGGCTGCCTGCTAACAAAGCTTCAAACAGAGCCTAACACTTCTGACAAAAAAAGGTTTTTTTTCTTTCTTCGTCAGCCTTTTTTTTTAAATAGAACACAAAGTATAACTCATCTAAGTAAGGTAATTCACAAAATCCTAATTAATACATGACACTGGTGAAATTAGAGCATTCTGCCTAGCGCGCCACTTTTCCAATACTCATAACCTTGAGAGTCCAAAGTAAATTAAATACTCAAAAGATCCCTGGTACCCACGAAAGGTGGAAAAATAATGCAAAAGCACGACTGAAAGGTCTCGAGACAACGTAAGGCAAGCCGGTCTGCTAATTCACGGATTGACCAGACCGAATTAAGTTGAGTCCGAGATGAGCAGACTGGTAGAGCTTTGAGGAGAACATCTGTTTTACAAGAGCAGTTGGGTTAAAAAACGCATCGTTGTGAAATAAGGGTGAGAAAACTACTGTTTAGATGGGTGGACCGCAAGCCACACCTCGAGCTGCTCACCCCTTGTCCCCAGGGTGGGTGGAAGAACCAGAAGATTAAAGAAAGGAAAAAAAACAAACAGAGAAAATCAATGGATGGATAAAAACAGTTCGATAGGAAAGCCAAAAGCTGAAAGCAAAGCAAGGAGTCCACATGCCCTCCATGGCAAGTTCAGGGTAGGCTGCAGGCAGTCCAGCTCATCATCACAGGGATTGGAAGGCAAAAGAGCACAGGCCGCTCACAGCACTGACAAAAACATGCTGCTCTCAGCACAAACCCTAAACCACAGCCCCTGCCTTCAGCTAGCTTCTAGAGCAAAATCACCCTAGCCAAAAACCAACAAAAGTCGAAACCCGATCCTGTAAGCCCGACAAATCCCCGCCTCAACAAAGATAAATATGAAAAAAACCAACAAGATTCAATCATCCGTTCCTTCAAAAAACAGAAAGTTTAGAGACAACGTGCAGGTTTCATAGTGTTGAAGTTTTAGAGTCTGGGTGAAAGACGTTCTGTTGCACTTTAGGAAAAAAGAGCAAGCAGAACTAAATTAGAAATTCTACATGCACTGTTAGAACATCCCAACGATAATATCTACCAGTGCAGCATTTTGAATATCTATCAAGATTAATTGCCAGAATGTAGGAAAATTAATTAATTAAATGAAAACATTTGCTTAAAAAATGTCTCCAACATAATCCATCCCAGATGCAAAACAATACTCTAAGGAAAAACTTTAAACAAGCTCTATGGTTGTATAAGCTTTTGTTGGTTGTTTTTTTTTTTCTGTCAAATTTATTTTCCTCTCCTAGTTTTCTAACTTACATTTTTCTCATAAAATATATCCGCAAACATAAACAAAGACCTTAATTCTATCCTATAAGACAGATAATATTCAGAAATACTTTGTATAAGTCTGAACAAATGACCTTGTTTGATTGATCATACAAACAAGCCTCTTGCCCTTCCGGTTATTGCTAATCAAGGCCTAATGGAAATAACGAAACATCCTGGGTTTTGGAGCCTCAAAATTGCATGTACATGAATTTTGTGTAGCTCTTCCCTCACTTGCCACATATGCCAGGTGCAGTATCACAAGGATATGGAGAGATGATAAGTTAGGCAAAGATGGCCTGAAACCACATCCCATCCGATTAAGATCTTTTTGGAAGCACATTTAGCTTCTTGGAAGTTTCTGATGCTCAGCCGACACCAAAAAGCTTTTAGTTCCACAGTTTAACGATGGCTCTCATGGTTACTGATATTTAAGAAATCCAGCCAAAAAGCTGCGAATGCGAAATCAGGTTGTGTGGTCTTGGTGCTCGGTTAAATGTAGATGTGCTGCCTAAACAAGGAGAGAAAAATGCCCAAATATTTCACAATGTAAAAAATGAGAAACCACAGAAATTGCGGGATTCCTATTTGTGGTAAATAGAGAACCCCATGCATGGCACCTTGGGTGGAGAAAGCCCCCGAGCAGCTTGGAGTGGAACTGGATTCTCTGGTGAAGCTCTACCTTCCCAGATCCATCTCCCCCAACCGTACGACGGGTTGAGAACGCAAACCACTGCACACCGAAACTAAACATTCCATTCATTCGGAGGGGCTGAAGTAATCCGTCCCTCGGTGATAAACGCCTGCAACGATACGGAATGCTCAGGCCAGAAGAGCGGCGAAGCCCCCGCTGCATTCCCGCACAGCAGGTGACCAGAGTGAATTATCTTGTAACCCGACAAGAGCGCTGCTTGGCCTCTCGCCCCTCTCTCCTGCGTGCCCGAGCTACCAGCCCACCACTTCCCCCTGGGCACCGCCCCACTCCAGGGCTGCATCTGAAGGTCGGAGAATCACATCAGAGCCTCCGATCTGCTGCAACCACGGCCATGGTCCTCTTGCAGCTCGCCCCTCCGCCACTGCTGGCCCCAGCGGTTTTGCCCAAAGAAACGCCAGCTGCCCTCCCAGCTTCGTTCACTCCTTTGAAAAGCTCCACACTTCTTCAAACATGGGTCCTTAAATATTGGCTGATAGATTCACCTGTGTCATCAGCCCAGGCCCTTCTCGGGCGGTTTAACAGCAGGGTGGGACATACTGCATGGGTTTGTCGACACAAGCGCACAGGAGACAGAGACATGTTCATGGGAAGTCACGGCTGCAATAACCTGAAAATAATGAAATGTTGTTTCTAAACAGGCCCAGTCAAGCCTTGACAAAGGCCACCATTCCACATTGCACTGACCGTAGCCTGGTGTGTCAATAGCCGGTAGTACAGCACGGGAAGAAAAACAAGGAAAAACATTGGAATGGAAAGAATGAACATGAAGTGAAGAAAAAAAAATCATTGGAATGCCCTAACCCAGAGCATGTGAATGTCAAAATGCCCCCAGGCGCTTGCACTGCCTGCCAGTTTGTTGCCAGCAGCCACAATGGCACTGCAGAATCTGGAATGTGGACTGGGGCCGTTGTCACCGAGGCAGCTCTGTGCTCGCAGCACGCCCTCCTCACTCCAGGGCTTGGCTCCACAAGGAAAAAACACCCACCTGAGCGAACCCCATGGATTCCAAGTGACCTGTCGTGTAGCATGGTGCTCATTCACGCAACTGGGAACTACTGATACCTGCTTTAAACGTCTGAACTCAATGTCGATCCAGCCGCGAGCTGATAATACTTGTGTTATAAAAATGTTTGGTGTTGCCCTGTTGGGATGAATAGCTGTCCGGCTAGCAAGATGCAAACATAACATTTTCATTTGATACAGCTGCCACAGGAGACTCAGATTCCAAACCGTAATTAAAAGTAAAAAAAAAAAAAAAAAAAAAAGAAATAAAAAAAAAAAAGCAAAAAACAAAAAAAAGCCCAAACCAAAGAACAGAAGCAAAAAGCAGTTCAGAGATAATTAAAGCTGAGAAACGTTTATTTTCCTGTGAACTTTTGTGCTGCTGTGCTGGGGAAAGCGGAATATTTTCTGTCTTTAAGTATTCCCTTCCTTGGGTTATTTGAATCTGGGGTTAGATCATCATTTCCATCTCAGAGCAGAACTTTTGACTGATGCAGATAACACTTGATTAATTTGCATTAACACTTCTGGGATTTTTCAGTGCTGCTGAGTGACACAGGAGTGCTTTATTCTGATTCTGCTCCTGCTGCAGGCAAAGGTAAAAGTTTTGCAGCGGCCTCTCCACAGGTGCCACTGGAATTTTCTCTCATGCTGGGAGTGAAAAGATAATGCCACTGTCTTGTACAACAAGTAGATTTACCTCCCTGGCTGCTGGTACCTCGTATTTGGGTTTTATCATCTTCAGAAGCTGATCTGCAATGAAAAGATAAGGCTGTGACCCCGTGTCTTGGGTAAAGGTCGCACATTTATAAATGTACAAACCTCCACTGCCAGGCTGTGCCAGAGGATTGCTCTTGCAGTGAATAGAAACCTTTTATGAGAATCCTCAGCTTATTCTTGGGCTGTTTATAAGGTTTTGCAGAATCTTATTTAGTTTAAATGGCTTTTCCTCTTTGCTCTGTGCTTTTTTTTCCAGTATTTTTCAGGTTTATCTTAATAGACAGGGTCGCTCTGTGTTTGTGTTGCTGAACTCATTTGTGATCTCACAAGGAAGGCCTCCTGATGATTACAGACGACAATGAGGTTATTCCCAGCTCCCTTTTAAAATATTTTCACTTAGAAATAACACAAACCCCTCAATAACAACCTGAAATCCCTTGGTGAGGACCCTGTTCCTTCAGCCCTATGCTATTCAAATCTGGAGAAAAATCCACTCTGGGGGTAACTCCTACACCTGCTGGATCTGCCTTGTTCCATATCGGATCCAAAAATGGAAAAAATCTTTAAAGTTCTTCGTGTGCCCCAATGATCTCCTGACCTGCACATTTGAGACTTTCCTCCAGCAGTGAAATAATTTGTGCCAAATCCAGATGAAACAGGAGTGGAAGGCCTGGGCAGGCTGAGCCTGAGGATCTGAACCATTTTGGGAGCCTGCACTATGGAGAAATGAAGAGATTGATATTTCTTTAATGTGGGTGATGATTTGCTTGAAATATTCTGAACTGTCAGCTTGGCAGGATCTTCCTACACTTTTGTTAGCTAATCAAAGACAGATTGCAGGCAGGAGCCATATCTAAATTTATTAAGGAAATTAATAGACCATTTAAATTTTACTGGAATGAGGCTAAGATACAATCAGCATTTGCACCAGCAGATCCTCATTAGCTGTGCCATTGACCTGTGCCTGGTGTGTAATGGGGAATTGACATCTCCATTTGGGGACAATGGTGCTGCTAATACCAGTTTGAATGATTACGGGGGAAAATACTCATTTTAAACATGTCAGATTTTACTTTTCACATTAATTCCACTGTGGATATTATGGACTGCCAAGTCAAGGTTTCGAGGCTTGTGTTTGCCTGTGGACTGCAAAGTCAAAGTTTCAAGGGTTCTGTTGGTCTAATCCAGGAGTTTTGCTTCCCTCTCTGTTCTGCAAATCTCTGTGTACTCTGGCTCTATTAATTTATCCGTTAATTTATTTATAAAGCATTTCTGGAAAAGGATCAGCTTGGTGAGTGTTGAGACCCTAATTGTGATTTTTTTTTTTTTTTTTCACTGTATCAGACTTCTGGTTTAGGTTATCCTGAACGATTCACCTTTCAAAGTTTCAGCACTTTGGGTTTTAAGTAATTGAAGCATCCCCTTCCTGATAATCTGTACCACTGCTGATGTTGGATCTATATACGGTGTCCAAATACTAGCTGAAACTATTTACCCCCTCTTCATTTATATAGAGTGCTATTTTCAACCCCTCAGAGATTCTAGTTGAGGATGTTTCCTTGAGGTGGAGTCTTCACTTTCCAAGGAGCTGCCTCAGCAAAATCCTTACCAGGATAGTGTTGTGGCAGTGGGGATTAGCATCCACACATCGCTGTCCATCCCAGCGTCACCAGAACCAATGTTCAAGCACTCTATACAGAGAATTAGACTATTCACTAAACTGCACCGAAGAGCACACAACTCCTATCCTCTACTTTAAGCTTCTATTTATACTATCATAGTGTCTCAATTCTCATCTACAGACCGTACCCCAACTGCGCCTCAACATCACTCAGTCGAGACAATGGTCAGCATCGAAACTGACACCATAAAACACTGCTCTGAACATACATAGACACGCATACCACACAGCATAAGCCACCTGCAGATTATGTGACACAACGACTTGGCACACACATATTTAGTGATAAGACGCCTCAGATTACACTATTGCGCAAGTGCACGGTCAACATGTGCGCTTGAGAAAATCTATTAACGCTGAGCTTGTCAAGCGCTTTAATAGTCCTTCACACACAAGCAATACCCTTTACGTAGTGAATCATACTCGGCAACCATTCAGCTGTGTAAATCTCAATAACTCATCCTGGCTGCGCTGCACGAAGGTATATTAAAATATGGCCGACGTTGACGTGACAAGTTCGATACTACACTCAGCCAACAGATATTCTGTGCATGTTTAAGCTCGCGACTATCACGCCACATCATATATTCTAAAAACGTAACCATACCCTCTCCTCATGCTCTATCTCTATATACCACTGTCATAGGAATCTAACGAGTCATGAACGCTCGGTGATTGCCGGAACACACGCTACGAAGATAAGCTCTGCAGTTCCATGTATCACGGTGCAGGTAGCTGCACTGCATCGTCTGTCATTAGCCGAACCACTACATCCTGAACCACAACATTCTCCCTAGCCATCCAGCCTCAGCCCAGCCTACCTCCCACCGCACCCCACCGACCATCGTCGGCTAAGTGCGTCACGTACTCGCCAAAGCAGAGCACAACATGAATAGCAACGCCTTGTCGATCCGACCCACACTCACTGCTATCTAATCTATCCCCCATATCTGATCGACCCAGACGAGACATGCATCGCCATCCAACCCCATCCGGACATAGAACTTCATAAGGCTCACCTCGGATCTCGCGATATCGCCTGACACATCCTCAGCCAGTCGGATCTCTTGTCTTTCTCATCTCGCTGTGAGGCTTACCTCTCACTCAGCAAGCCTAATTATCCTTAAGTGCGCCCACAAATAACTAACACTACTATCATGAGGACAATGGATGTCGTGGATCGCATCATTGAAAGGTATATGGTATTCCTTTAGCTACCCACAGGGTGGCTCCTGGCTCCTCCTCTCTAGTAATAACTCTTGGCCTAGAGGCGGCTGTGAACGTGAAACAAGGATTTCAGGGTTTTGGGTGGCAGCTCTGCCCTGCTGGATCTCCTGGGATCCTGCCCCAGAGCCCAGACTCATTCCAACATTAACTGCAACAACACAATGAACCTGTCCAAGCGGCATCACAGCTGCAATCTAACCACTGAGCTGAACCACTGGTCCGAGCCATCTTAGGAGAGCCAACTCTGTCAGTCTTAAACTATACTCACCAAACATCATCCTCCTGTGACTACCAAACACTGACATCAGGAGACCGAATACCCTCGCGTAGACATGAGCGCAGCACCTAAACTACCAGGCAGGATTTCAACACGCTGAACAGAGCACTTCAGACCCGCTCAGCAGCTCAGGACACTCTCTCAAAACCAGCAGAGTTCATATCTGAGCTTCTGCTACAATATTTACGTTCTGTCAGGAGTTGCACAGCAAACTTCAGTGAGTGAACGCCACCCTTGTCCCTGCTCTGCAGCTCTCAAGGTTTTTATCTTCCCCTCTGCAAGCACAGCCCTAACCCAATTCCCTCCTATTCCCCTGCATTCACTCCCTGCCTCCTGGGCTGCCCAGTTCTGTGGCCCTCTCTATCCTCGGCAATCAGCTGCTCAACAGCTCAGTCCCACCGTGTTTGCATCCTTTCATATTCCAGGAAGGATTTCAATACCTGCAATAGTAGGTGAAGGAGCAGACAGGTGAGTGAACTGAATCATTTTCCTCTGTTTTTTTTCAGAAACTACTAGAGATATTCCCTACAGGTGTGGGATGAGGCTGCTTTAGGCAGGATGGCTGGGAAGACGATGAAAGAGTGAATGTTGTTTGTTTTGTAAATAGTTAGTATTAAACAACCTACTTATTCCAAA
>VKON01002466.1:0-21236 GCA_009741485.1 Malurus cyaneus samueli
AAGGCTGGGGGGGGAGCTGCCATCACTGCCCCAGCTGCGGAGGGCTCTGCTCCCTGTGCAGACGAGGGGCGGTGTGGGCAGAGCAGAGAGAGATTTCAGGGGCACGTGGGGGATTTGTGGCCAGCACCCTCTGGCTGATCCTGTTGGCCCCTGCTCTCCCATGGCCATGGCAGGAGCTGGCCGGGATGGCCCTGGCAGGGGGGTCTCTTTGGAGTTGGCCACAGGTCCAGGCTCTGACTGTGGCTCTGTTTCTCTGTGTCCCAGCCCTTGAAGACGTGACCAATGACATCAGCCTCGGCAACAGAAGCCTGGCACTACAAACATTATATGTCCTCAGGGCATTGGAGAGAGGTCGACAGTCCACCTTCCAGAAAGTGCTAAATCAACTCCGCAGGGCATGCAGGACACGGCCTCATCTTTGTGGCTGTGGCTGGCTATGCTGGCTGTGCTGCCTGAGCTCTGTGGAGGCTTGATCTGGAAGGTTCTCTCTGCTGAGGCCACCTGAGGCTGAGGGGAACACCTGTTTTCTGTTTCTTTTTTCTAGAATGTAAATATAGTACCTTTTATAATAAACAGACTCCCAGGATCTTTCTTTTGGTAGCCAGTGTCTGTAGAGCATAGGGGAAGAGGGGATAAAGGGTGCTTGTGCTCAGCAAGTGTCCCAGGTGGGCATTGTAGAAGGGAAAATGGCCAGAAGCCCCTTGGCCAATGGTGGTTCTTCTGAAGCCTTAACAGCTGGGTTGCAGGAACAAGGAGGCTGCAAAGCCAAATGCCTCGTCATCTAATTAGTGACGCGCATGAACGGATGAACGAGATTCCCACTGTCCCTACCTACTATCCAGCGAAACCACAGCCAAGGGAAGGGCTTGGCAGAATCAGTGGGGAAAGAAGACCCTGTTGAGCTTGACCGTAGTCTGGTGCTGTGTAGGAGAAATGAGGGTGTAGAATAAGTGGAGGGAGGCCTGTGGGGCGGCGCTCGGTGACCCGCCCGCCGGCATCTCGGCCTTGGTGAAATACACTACTTGATTGTTTTTTTCACTAATCTGTGTGAGGCGAGGGCAAGCCGCTGAGGGGGGCTCTCGTTTCTAGCGCCAAAGCAGCCGGCGTGCGCCAGCCACGACCGCTCCGGGACGGACAGCCGCCAGTGTGGAGTTGTATTGACTGACGTGGGTGGTACACCTGTCAAGAGCGTTAACGCAGGTGTCTTTTAAGAGCAGCTCAGGGAGGACGAACCTCCTGTGGAGCAGAACGGCAAAAAGTCGTTGATCTGATTTTCAGTACGAATACAGACCGTGAACCAGCGGGGCCTCACGATCCTTCGGCTTTTTGGGTTTTGGCGGAGTGTCAGAAGTTCCACAGCGATAATGGCTATCGTAGTGCGGCCAGCGTGTATGAGCGACTGTCTCTTTTTGATCCTTCCGATGTTGGCTCTTCCTATCACTGTGTTAGCAGAATTTCATAGCAAAGGGTTAGGATTGTTCACCCACTAATAGGGAACCTGGCTGGGTGTAGCCATCGTGAGACAGGTTGTTCTCTCCCTATGATTGATGTGGTTGTTGCAATGTAATCCTGCTTACGTACGAGAGGAACCGCAAGATGGTCAGACCCTGCCCGCGTGCGCTCCGTAAGACCAGTCCACATTGGTGAGACCCTGGCGCGAGGCTACCATCTGGGGCTTATGACTGAACTGACCTCTAAGGTCAGATCCCGCCTGGACGTAGCGATACGCGGCGCTGCGGCGCCTCGGTGGGCTCCGTAGCCGGCGCCCGCCCTACGGTGGGCCCGGTGCAAGCGCCGCTCTACCCCGATGAAAGCTACTCTTTGCGATCGACTCCGATCATATTAATGTGCTTGATAGCTGAGCCGTAGAAAATGCCTGCGCCAGCTAACACACCACATACAGACAGCCTCACGCAATCACCAGCTCTGCAGTATATGCTCTTGGGGGCACCCATGCTAAATCATTGTTAGACGACCTGATTCTGGTCAGGGTTCATACGTAGCCAGAGCAGCTCTCTCGTACCGAGACTCGATCTATTGAGAATCAGCCCTCGACCACAAGCTTTGTACGCTACGACTCGAGCCTCTACCGCGCGTCCACACGAAAGCGCCCGTGTCGCACTCCGGTCGGCACCTGAGTTGCTGGACTCGCGTGCTCGGCGGCTGCCGCTCCTGTGTCTGTCCGGGTCTCGCGCGGGGCGGCTTCCTCCTTCCTCTTCTCCTCCTCCCTCCTCCTCCTCGGGGGCTCCCTACGGCGGAGCGGGCTGGCCGGGGGGGAGGCCCCGGTCGCAAGGGCGTGCTCGCCAGATGTGCCCGAGCTCTCGCCCAGCCCTGCGGGGTCCACCCTCGCGCTCTCCTGCCGCGCGATCATCGATACCGATACGCGGGGTCGGGGGCGTGAGCAGCTGCCAAGGGCCTGTCGAAGCTGCTCGCTCGAGAGAGACCCGGGTCCCCCACCGGCCTGGCCGATGTGTGGCTCACTTCCCTCCGGCGGGTCCCCGGCCCGACGCACGCGGTTGGGGGAGCTGGCTACAGTTGCCGGCGCAGGCGGCGCGGGTTGGCGTCCCGTTCACCGCGCAACTAGTCACTGCCGTCTCGGGCGGCGGGGTAGACATTGAGTGCTCGCCGGGCAGACGCGCGCGCGGCGCAGGGTGGCGCGGCACTGGCAACGGCGGGCGACGGGCGGGATGGCGCGAGTCCCGTGCCGTCGCGGTCGCGTCCTCGTTCAAGGTGCGGTGTGGACCTGCTTCGCCTGTGCCGAGGCTTTGCCGCCTGTCCTCACGGGCTGTGGGTAGACCAGTCGTTCTGCTGCTGGCGTGGGTAGACCTGTCTCGTCTTCTGTGGCGTTCTGGTAGACAGTTCAACCTGTGCCGCACAGGTTTTATGCGCAGCAGGCCCTGGGATAGAACCGTTGCCCACCCCACAACGCAGTGGGTAGACTGTTGTCTTCCTCGCGGCAGCTGGGTAGCCTGTGGTCTCTGCGCGCTGGGTTAGACTGTCGTCCTCCTGCTTGCGTGGTGGAGTAGACTGTTCAGTCGTACTTCTGCGGCTTAGACCGTTCACTGTGCCGCCCTTGGCGTGTGGTGCCGCGGCCGGCCGCTGAGGTAGGGAACCGTTGCCTTCCATTGTATGCATGGGGTAACGATTCTGGTTCGCCCCTGAGCGGCGCTAGTAGGACCTTTCGTCCTGCTGCTGCTGGTTTGGGTAGACCTGTTTTCCTCGGCCGCAGTTGGTGCCTGACGACGCGGCCCTGGGTAGACCTGTCGACCTCCATTGATGCTGCAGTGGGTAGACCTGTCGTCCTGCTGAATGTGCTGCTCTGCGGGCAGACCTTGTCGTCCTTGTATGCTGTGAGGTAAAAACATGTCGTCGTGTGCTGTGTGTAGACCTGTTGTGTGCCGTACGGCGCCTGGCGCAGCGGCGCTGGGTAGACTTGTTGCCGTTCTCTGATGCTGTCGGTGGACTTGCTGTCCTCTCCGGCGCTGGGTAGACCTGTCGTCCTCGGTTGCACCTCGCGGCCTGACCGACGGGTCCCTGCAGGCTTGACCCTCAGACTCTATGACGGTCTTTTCCCTCAGCGGTCTTCACGATCGACCGCGTAGTGCTCTGATTTCGGGCGTCGATCCTTATACCCACAGTGCTGGCAGGCAGTGGAGTCCGCTCCTTCGTCCTGCTCTGTTCATCATAAAGCAACATACCCTCGTTCTCCATACCCATATATATCAGCTCCTCTGGCACGCGATGGCTCGCTTGGCCTCATTGGCATCCTTCAGTCTCTACAGATCCCCGTACTTGTGCGAACGAAAAACGCTCTCATTGATCTGCGTTCGTGTGTGCAGCGCGTGGGTATTCAAACGGGGGGCGGGCTGCGACTGGGCTGCACTCCGTGAACGTGTGCGCTGTAGGTAGACCAGTTTTGTCCGTCTGAGGCCGTGGGTATGACCTGGCGTCTCTGCCGCCTTTGCGCCTGGCGAATGCGGCGGCTGGTGTAGAGGCCGGTTCGTCCTTTTCGGCTGTGGGCCCAGAACCGAATGTCCTCGACATTAGCCGGTGTGTCCTGCACTCGGCTACGTGTTGTGCTGACTTAACCTGTCCCGCTCTGGTGCTAGTGCCATGCTCCTCCCTCGGCACGGAGTGCGGCTGCTCCTCGCACGCCTGCTTCCGCGCTACCCTATCCTCCCTCAGACCATGTCGAATCGTCCCTCTCGCGTCCTTCTCCGCCGCCAAAGCGACGCCTCGGGACCCTCTCGCCTCTGGTATCTCCATGCAGTCGTTCCCCCAGTTATGGCCCTCCCTGTCCGGCAGCTCGGCTGGAGCGGGCCTCCGGCCCGCACACGCAACCCGCACGGGCGCTTCGGCCCGAAGTCGGGACGTGCAGGCGGGAGGCTTTGGGTAGCACGAGGCGGCGGCAGGCAGGTGGCGGCCGTCCCCGCCGCTTTCAGGCCTTATCTGGGCACGGGCGATCACACAGGATCACGCAGCACCCAATTGATGAGATTGTCCGATTTATTTCTAATACAGGCTCCTTTTTAGGCTACTTTCATAAGCCTAGTCCTCTCTATATGATTAGCAATGCCTTTTTATGATGATTAGTAATTATTCATTGGTTAATTTTAAACAGCTCTATTTACATTTTAGCACATGATTGGTATATTTGCTAAAAGCGTGTTTTTGTTATGCCTGCAGGTTTTAAATCAACATTCTCAGCATTTTGCACTTTCTTCAATCATTCCTATTGTTCTTCAATTGCTTTTGTTTTTGCTTCTTACATGTTTCTTCTTTCCTCATGGTTTTCAGCACGACGGTACGTGTTACACTGCTTGATAGTACATTCCTCCTCTTTCCATCCTCTTCTATCTCATTCTGCTCATCTTGTTTAGGTTCTGGGTTGCTCAGTAACAGCAATTAATGTCCTCGTTCCCACAAAAACCTGTCTACAGAGTTTCACTCTGACTGAGATCCTTCTACATATCCCCTTCTTTCTTGTGAGCAACCCACCCTGCAACACAGGTCTTTTTGCAAACGATAACGCAACGCAGCAAGCAACTGCTATCAACATAACCAGCAAACAAGTTAATACAAATCATATCCTTTTAACAACACGGTTTTCAACTAACCTGTAAATTCTTCTTTTGCGTAGCCAGGTGGAGAGAGGATCAGCATTAATCATAATAATGCTGATTAGCATTGCAATTAGCAAGTTTTTTTTTTAGGTAGAAATGGAATAATCAGAAGAATTAAAGCAACACATTCTTTCAAAAACAAAATATTCTATCAAAAAATATTCTGGAGGAGAAGTTTTCTCTTGTGTTCACAATTTGATTCACATTTATCATTGATACCTTGTGCTAATTGTATTTTCCAGAAACATTTTGCCACAGCACGAGATTATTTTATAGCTGTTGGTTATTTTTGAAAATTTTGAAAGTAAAGGGGCACCAGTTCCATTGAATGGTTCAACTGATGCTGCCAAATTAGTACATCAGGCATATGTGACACATTACCCAATTCAAATGGCTGCCACACTCCTAGGAGATCTAATTCTTGCAAAGGTCCTTGAAGATGAATGATTTAAACCTTCTGTTATTGCCTTTGCTAATAAGATGCATTGCATGTTAGGCCATGTATAATAGCCTGTTTTCTGCACTCACCAACATGTTTTTTGTGTCAAAGGTCAGGGTTGTGATCCATTCCCCAAGAGCGAATGTTGTATTGAATAACTCACAATTTACTTCCCACCTCCTAGGGGTATTCTAATTAAGCATGGTTCCGAAAAGGATTATATAGCTTGAGTTGCATACTCAAACAAATTCGGGGAAACACGCTGATTTGTTTGCCCCATGGATCAACATATTCTCTTGAGGAATTGGACTGTTTAAAACTTGCCTTACTTTCTATGCAAGCATTAGATAATTACAATTGCAAGAGCCATTTAATACCTACTACAATTGCTCTGTAATTGGCAATGTCCTGCCATTGCTACATGTCTTAGTTCCACAGATAGATCGAGCCCATTATTATCAGGTAATTAACCTCTTGCCTGACATGCAAATACCTGAACACAATTAATCATTTGACAAGCTTAGCATATCTACTTTAATCGCACAATTTAGACTGGGCAAGCCAGACCACCTGGACCTTGTCAGCGATAGAACACAGTTATAGTACTTCTCTCCTCCCAGGTCAGCAAGATATATGGCTTTCATTGCACACCCCAACTGTGGATCCCTGATAAAACTCGGACATTGGTTCCTACACATTGCAAACCTGCCATAGCAGTACTGCTCTGCTCATTATTGATGGATCTGTATTCAAAAAATGCAGTGTAAACATTGCCACCACGTATTTTCTTCTTTAGGGCCATATCCAGTACTCCCCCCTTTTGTTTTTTAATAGTTGCTTCTTTGTATAACATGTACACAAAGCAGACAATACAGGGCACACAAAGCAATAAGCTCACCATAGTTGCTTAGCATCAGGGCATAAGCAAAACTAAATAATGAATACATGTAATCAGTAGCACACTAGTGAAAGAGATAATGATTTAAAAAAGAATGCGTTATCAACTACCCTAAATATTTCTTTATGCTAGGGTCGTGCCAGTAGCGGCTTGCTCATTTACAGGTAGACGTCAGAAAAACCTTCTTGGGCAAAGGGGGGGTTTTTTAAGTTTACTCTGCAGAGGTTTCAGCTTTTGCATAAGTTTAAATCACTAAGTCAAGTGACGTTGATTACATTTTTAGTCAGGAAAATATCGGGTTTGTTGCATTATTTCTCAAACTTGTCTGTGTAGGGCTTGGCCAGAGCCCAGGCCTTTTAACTGGAGGAATCTCTAAAATTCTACAGCTTTTCATTAGTTTCTTAACATAACAATAACACATTTTAGAGATAATTTACAAGGCTATGCAAAAAGTTTTTAAAACAGTTACTTAAACAAACTACAAACGATCTAAGGTAGTGTGCATGTGGAGGAAACATCTTCAATAATAGCTTTTGGGAAATACTCTTTATAATAGCATTATGATTAATGTAATTGACATAACAATTATATAAAAAATCATTAAACTTAACAATAGTAACTGTTTAAAGAAAACTTTTGGATATATATTTTTCTAAGTATTTATGCAAGTATTAATAGAGCAAGAAAGAAGGCATTAAAACTTTAACTTACTTAGACTTAACTAGATGTAGAATTTAATTTTATTTAAACTTAACAAAAATTAACCTAATAGCACTATAAACCTTAATATACATGAAAGAGCTTGACTTTACAAAACTTTAAATATAGTACTTACTTTAAGTATAACAGACTTAACGTGTAATAGGCTTTAATCTTACCAGTGCTTAAAGTGACAGAATTTTAATTTATAAAGTTAACAATATTAAATCTTTAGGCTTTAAACTTAAAATTAACTTAAATTTGAGAAAACTTAACTTTAATATTACTTAACACTTAATGGCCAATTTAACAGATAAATTAGCAATTGATTTATACAGAATTTTTCTATAAACAGTAGTGCTCAGGTCTATAGACTTTAGTTTACAATCTAAAATACTTAGAAAGTTAGCAATAACATTTCTTATTTTTTGCTGCCGCACTTATATACACACACGATACACAAGACCCAAGAATGCGATTCAAGTTTATCTTGTACAACAGGTTACCTTGAATTCAGCAAAGTAGAATGTTTGGACCACTTTTGCATCCTTCAGTGATACCCTACAAAAACTAAACTCAAAGTTGAGAGTGTTATTTAAAGAGTTTTAGTATGACTGAAATTTAAGTAATTGACTTCACTGTTAAAATAAACGCAATAAAAGGCTATCAAACAGCAGTTAACTCAAGGAAATATCATGCAATGCTTTTTTACACACACAAATCACTAGTGCATATTAAATAGCAGTTAATATATAACTAATATTTACATAAATTTAGTTTTGGAGATAGCATCATAGTAACTATAAGTATTTATTGAAAATGCTGTCATGTCAGTACTTTTCGAATATGCGCGTAAGGGTTTACTCAAATGCAGCTTTACTCGAAATATATTTATAACATTGTATTTAAAAGGATAAAACTGAAAACATGCATGCAAGCGCCACAGGCACAGCCTTCGCTGACTCTAAAAAAGTGTCGATGGGGCAATATCTTTCTATGAGATTGTCAATATTTAGTTACTTTTGGGTCATCGTTTGTACTCAAGAAGAAATACTCTTGAACCACTTGAATAGCTGCACTGGCTCTGAAACAATTTTGCGCATGTGATTTCTATGGCAAAACAATCACTTTTCTAGTTTGTCTGATTAAGCTGCCACAAGTGAACAGAAAAAAAAAACAGCACCATATGTGCTATCGCAATTTACAGTAGAGAAAGCTCAAGCTGATTGTATCCAACGCCTGAACAGCTTCTACAGATAACACACTGAGGTATAAACTTAGCATAAGACTTACAAACTTAGTGTGCTATCTTAGAAACTACAAATTGCTCATGTTTTGACATCAGTTAATTATTATGGCTTTATTTTTGTCCAGTTAGGTGACCACCGTAAATATTCTGAGATCTACTGACATTTTTCAATTTCATAATTAATATGAACTATCTGATAGGATAGCTGAAAATAATGCAATAAATGCTACTTTATCAATTTCTTACTGGAATAAGGAGTGTAGTCCAGAACTAGCACAAGAGCAGTGTGCTGCGTAAGTTAGCTGCTCTGGCATTTCAAGGAACAACATACCTGGGGCTGTCAGCTATTACCAAGATTTTGATGGGATAAGAGCCAATATGTTTAACCTCTTTAAACTTGGCTATGACAGAAAAAAAAATATAAATTTTAACCCCAACGTGTTAAGCAGTGATCCTTGATTTTATTCAGAGTTGATAACCATTATAGTCCCAATTTGTTTTGCACCCAGTCTAACAAAGCTGATTAATATATATGCATATAGACTAAGCAAAAATCAGACCCACTGTTCAAATTCAAATACTCAAACAGACTTGTCAATCCACCATAAGCAATCTCGTGAAACCGCATTCAGAATGTACTTAAGACAAAGCTTTCTTACCCTTACCACTCTTCTGCACTGTTATAATGCAACGTAAATACCGCATCCAGCAATTTTTACGCAAGGAAGTTGTATTTAGCAATAAAGGTTGCTGCTGCTTTAAGGAACATGGCATTTTGTTCGTGGCGAAATTAGACACCAAAATTTAAATACACTCAAGTTGCTATATCTGTAGGTAGAACCTTGCCTGCTTCCCCCCCTACCCCCCCGGTCCCACCCTCCGCAGTTCCTATACACCAGCTGAGAACGAAGCGGCAGCGAGGGGTTGCACAGGCGAAATCCTTCGGCGGCATTGTGATTCCAAATCTGCTAAAGTCGAGGCAGTTGGACCTAACGACAGTGGCTATAGAAGTGTTGTGGGGATTTTGAAGGATGTAGATTCTCGGCAGTTCATTTCTCCTTGATTGACTCTCTTGCTGATTTTCACTGATTCTTTCATTCTGGGCATGCATTACCATTTGCCCCTCCTTCAGTTTCAACTATCCGTGTTGACTGGATTCCTGATGGGGGTAGTAGCTCCTCTGGCCTATTGCCATCAACCTGAAGTCCCAAAAGCTTTGATACAGCCACAGGGCTCGCACACATCAGATTCAGGGATTTCCCATAATCCACTCCTGGCCAAACTGCATTGCGTTACAAGCTGAACGGCAGCAGGCCCGTTCTGCTTTCATCTCTTTGAAAGTGGATTCAGTCAAACTTCCAGGTCCACAAACCCACTTACAATTTTGCCTCCTTACCCCCTTTTGCAAATAACATCCCACAGGGAGGTTTGCCAAGTCTTGCCATGTTTTGGAAGAAGGGCAGACTCCACATTCGAAATCACCCTTTCTCCCCGAATGCCCCAGTTACAAATGTGAAACTGCGATTGTCCTTTTATTCCCTTTTTTAAGAGGATACGTGTGAGGAGGTCGGCTATTGCCGACCTTTCTTTTTCGAGGGTTTTCCCCATGCCTACCCTCCTCGCTGACGCTACGGGCTTTCCGGCGCATCTGAGCCTTTAGTATTTGCGTCCGAGGGTAGTTCACCATCTGGGCCCCAATTGTTCTTTCCCCAGTTGCTCCAGACAATACCCCGAATTTTCGAAAAATATCATTCAGCTTCCCGTCATCGGACCGCCGCCGGGTCGCAGATTACGTTGAGGTCTCTCAATACAGCGCGTAAACCGGTGCCCCTCCAAAAGGAAATAATTCCTGGACGGCACCTCTTGGTCCATATACAGAGCGCCAGATTCTGGGCGACAGGGGCTCCTGGTCACACAGACACCAATATGATGAGCATGATCCGTTTACTTTCTAATAACAGCTCCATTTTTATCTGATTTTTCATAAGCCAGCCTCTCTATATTGATTAGCAATGCCTTCTATATGATAACAATTATTTCATTGTATAATTTAGCAGTCGCTATTACATTTCAGGCATATGATTGGATATATTGCTGCAAAAGCGTGTTTTGTATGCCTACGTTTAAATCAAACATTCTCAGCATTTTGCACTTTCATGTCAATAGTCCTATTGTTCCTCAATTGCTCCTTTGTTCTTGCTTTGTACTATGTTTCTTTTCAATGGTCAGCGCGACGGTACGTGTTACACTGCTGTAGTTCACGTCCTGTTCTTCCCATCCTCTTCTATCTCTCTGCTCTGTCTTGTGGTCTGGGTGTGCTCCAAGTTAACAGCAATTCATTGCCCTTGTTCCCATAAAAACCTGTCTACAGAGCATTCCCTAACGAGATCCTTCTACAGCCCTTCAGCTTCCAGTCTCTCCCAGTCACTCCCAGTGTTTCCTTCCCCTGGCCCAGGTGCTGCTCCAGCCCTGATCCGTGGGGATGCAATGTCCCGCTCCCTTCCCGGGGCAGTGCCCACCTGAGCCGGGTGTGCGGGCAGGACCTTGCCCTGACCCCAAGCCCTGTCCCACCTGCAGGAGCTGCTTCCCATCGGCCTCTTCCTCCTGCGGCCCCGAGCCCAGCTCGGTGCTGAGCAAAGGGCGCTGCCTCGGGCTCATCCCCCGCCGGGGGCTGCCACCCCCTGTGCCCCTCCCCAAATTCCCTCTGGGGAGCAGGAGCCAGCTCAGGTGGGAGGGAAAAAGGGGTGACACTGGGATGGGAGAGGGGGTCACACACGCTCTGGGGGGACACACACGGCCCCTGGGGACCCCCCCTCACCTTCTCCTGCAGTGCCAGGAGGACAAAACTCCCAACAGGAGCTACAAACCCTGGCAGATCTTGGAAGTGGAGCTGGTGTCATTGGGGTTGGGGGTCAACACCCCCTAAAACCCTCCCAGCCCCACAGCAATCTGGACCCTCAACCACCCCAAGCTCCTGCCAGGATCCCCCACAATCCTCATATAAGTGCCAAAGCCACCAAAAGACCCTTCCCATGGCTCCCAAAACACCACCCAATTCTCCCAGCCAACAAGCCTGCCAAGAACCCCCCAAATTCGGCCTACACACCCAAAAATCCCCCATTCATTCCTGCACGCACATAATGCCCCAAGAGCCACCAAAAACAGTTGCTCCTCTCGATTCCCCAGGAGCCCCAAACCCCCTCCCAGCTCACCATGGCACCGAACCAGGAGAAGTTTGTGGACAGGAACAGGCCCAGCTGGGAGCAGCTTGGGACAATTCAGCAGCGATTTGGGCACTTTGGGGGCACAGCCCAGATGGGAAGACCCAGGCCAGGGACTGGGACAGACAACCGGAATTCCTGGAGAACAGACACGCTCAGGTGGACATTCTCCAGCACAACTTGAGATTGGGCCTGGAGCCTGCTGGGCAGTCCGAAATCCAAATCCTCCCAATATTTCCCGGAACCAAATTCACCCCAAATCCTGCTAAAATGTATGGTTTATGATCTTTATTTAATTTTCATGCCCACCAGACTAATGCTTGATGCCCAGAGAAACGAACAGAACAGAGCAGGGGAACATATATGGATTTCACAAATCAGGTCTTTCTAATGATTTTCACTGTCATCTGAGTCTGGAATGGGTGTCCTGCCCCTGTGCTCATGCAGGTGCTTACAGGGATCCAGGAGGATGTGGAGACCACCAGCCAGGTGTCATCCAAAGGGGATCACCAGGAATGTGGGTCACCAGGTCTCTGCCCAACGTGGGTCCTCTGATGGGGGACGAAGTTGGAGCAGCGCACAGAGCTCTTCCCAAACTCGGGGCACTCACAGGGCTTCCCTTACTGGTGCCGCAGCGTTGGTGTCGGGTCAAGTGAGAGCTCCGGCTGAAGCACTTCCCACACTCAGGACATTCATAAGGCCTCTCCCCAGTGTGGATGCGCTGGTGCCTGACGAGGGTGGAGTTGTGCTTGAAACCCTTCCCACAGTCGGGGCAGCGGAAGGGCCTCTCCTCTGTGTGAATGCGCTGGTGTATGACAAGAGTGGAGCTCCTTGAAAACCTCTTCCCACACTCAGAACATTCATAGGGTCTCTCCCCAGTGTGGATGCGTTGGTGGCAGATCAGGTCAGAGCTGCAGCTGAAGCCCTTCCCACATTCCCCACACTTGTAGGGCCATTCCCCAGTATGGATCAGTTGGTGACGGATCAGATTGTTGCTCCGGCTGAAGCTCTTCCCACACTCCAAGCACTTGTAGGGCTTCTCCCCAGCGTGAAGCTGCTCATGAACCCCCAGCTCCAAGCACCGGCTGAAGTTCTGGTTGCCTTCCTGGCACAGGGTGGGTCTTTTCCCCTCAGAGCACTCTGGGCTGGGTTTGGAGCCCCTCTTTTTGTGCGATCTCCATGGTGTTTCCTCTCCATTTGATTCCTGTGCTGTGGAGCCACTCAAAACCTCCTCTTCCACAAGGTTCTGTTGGGGGGATTTGTCCTTCATGGTCTCCAACCTCAGCTCTCTGTCTGGGGAAGGAAGGACAAGGAGAGGATGGGATTTGCCTCTGTGCCAGAGGGAAGGGGAAAGAGATGCCCCCAATCTGTCCCCGGCAGGACGGCGTCAGCAGCGGGGTTGTCCTGCAGCCGGGAACAATGCTGGGCGGGGAAATAGAGAAGAGATGGGCAAAGGGAGCCGTGACTTCCTCCTCACCTGCCTGGGGGTCCTGGGATGTCTTCCTCTTCCTCGCAGCCTCCTTCTCTATCCAGCCAATGGTTGGGAATGGGAAATCCTGCTTTGGGGGAAAAACAAGGGATGAGTGCATTGGGTTGTGCATTAATCCTGCCCAAGCCACCAGGTGCCAGGTACATACAAAAACCTCCAAAACACCAAGATTCAGCCCAAAAAATCTTTCCCAAGGGTTTCCTCTCTCCAGTCTCCCCACTCTGGGCTACTCTACCTGTTTCTAAACCTCCCCAGACTGTTGGGAGTCCTCGGAATTCCCAAAGTTCTCCCTCTCTGGTCTCTCCACTTTGGGGTTCTGTGGGTCCCACTTGGGGATGTCAGGGTTTTGGACTACTCATTGGTCACTTCTCCATCAGTGCTTTGGGGTGTCAGGGTCTAAGGTGTCCCCCTTTTCCCCTCTGTAGGATGTTGAGGGTCCAGGGAATCCTGGTCATCTCCTCTTTCTGGCTTTCCCACTTTGGGGTCCTTGGTGTCACAGAAGTCACTCTAGACCCCTCGAGACTCCCCTCCTCCAGACTGCCAGGGGTCTCCTGGTTATTGGTTATTGCTGCTCTCCACACTCCTCACTCCAGGGGTCCCGAGTTTCCCCACCTCTGGCTTCCAGGGGGTCCTAGCCCCTTGGTTCTGGGCTGGAGGCAGCGGTGCCTGACATGGGGACCCCAAACCCCACGCAGGATGACCTGCTCCCCCACCACCATGGGGGCTGTGCTGGAGAGGCTAAGGACTACCAGAAAAACATCTCCTGGGGACACCCCGACATCCCCCAAGAGATTTTGTTCTCTGCTTTGGAGCCCTGAGATCCAAACAGCTCCAAAAAACACTGCTGGTTTGAAAGTAAACCAGCAGGAGAAATGAACCTGACTCAACTACCCCAAGAGAGATTACAGGTTGAGGTCACAGTTCACTAGAGATATAATAATACACAATAGAGAGAAAACTGGGTTTAACTCACAAAGGTTGAGTTCTACCTGTCTCCCTGTTGGTCAAGCGATGGTCGAGATCCTGCCAAGTGCCAGTCCTTCACAGTCCCATTGAAGTGGTGCACCTGTGGAAGTTCTGCTCCTCTCGATCTGTTGAGTGGAGTGGTGACCAAAGTCCCAAGCCCAAAGGCTTTATATGCTCAGGTTCAGCAGGGAATGCTCAGTACCTCCCCCAGGGCGAGTCATTTACAGGAGCTGCCCAGTGCACCCCTGAGGCCTCAGGCTATGAGCTGGGTGTTAAATGAGATAAGGAAGGAGAGAAAAGCCTTCCAGGCAGGGCATTGTTTCCTTTTCTTCACACCCCATACTCAGCTGTGATAACTCCCTCCAGGGGAGCACCAGCACAGTCCCACCCAGCCTGAGGGGTCACCTCTGCTAATGGGCCATCATGGACTCAATGGCACCAACACAATGGGGAGATGCAAGGACTGACACCATCAAGGACCCCTCAAATGTCCCATGAGTCACAGGGTGACATCATTCCATTGTGAAACTCCCCGCCCTGGGGGAGGTACTGAGCATTCCCTGCTGAACCTGAGCATATAAAGCCTTTGGGCTTTGGGACTTCTGGCACTACTCAACAGATCTGGAGGAGGAGCAGAACTCCAACAGGACTGTGGCCACTGCTTTCCACCAGACTGTGACCATCACTTTGACAAGATTGTGACCACCACTCTGACCATCAGGTTTTGTTTTGTTTCCTTTTGCATTTCATTCAGAGGGACCATATGTTGCGCAGCACAGGAACTTATGAACACTGCTCTGTTCCTGTCCCAGGGTGCCTGGCTATACTCTGCCTTTGTGGGTTAATCAATGTTATTGTATTTCTTGTAATCTCTTTTGTGAATTGTAACTCCCACCTTTAATCTCACACAGGGAAGTTAAGTGGGGTTCATTTCTCTGCCAGTGTAAGCCAGCACAGTGTTTTAGAGGTTTTTGTAGTCGTGATACACCTGGTGACTTCTAGAGATGGACTTGGGCAAGAGTAACCCCCAACCCAGCATGCTCACACCTTGTTTTTCCCTCTAAACCAGGATTTGCCATTCCCAGATGTTGGCTGGATGGAGGAGAGGGCTGCGAAGAAAAGGAAGAAGTCCCAGGACACCCAGGCAGGTGAGGAAGAAGTCATCACTCCTTTTCCCTCTCCTCCATCACTCCTGGCTGCAGGACAACCCCACTGCCGATGCCGTCCTGCCGGTGATGGACTGGGGGGGATCTGCTTCCCCTTCCCTCTGGCATGGAAGCAAATCTCATCCTCTCCATGTCCTTCCTCCCCCAGGCAAGGAGCTGAGGATGGAGACCAAGGAGGACAAATCCACCAGGCAGAACCTCATGGAAGGGGCTTTTTTGAGCGGCTCTCCAGCACAGGAACCCAGTGGAGAGGAAAACTCCTGGAGATCTTGCGCAAGGACAGGCGCCAAACCCATCTCAGGGTGCTCTGAGGGGGAAAGACCCACCCTGTGCCAGGAAGGCACCCAGAGCTTCAGCCAGGGCTTGGAGCTGGGAGTTCATGAGCAGCTTCACGCTTGCAGAGAAGCCCTACAAGTGATTGGAGTGTGGGAAGAGCTTCAGCACGAGCACCATCCTGATTCATTACCTCCTGATCCACACTGGGGAATGGCGCTACGAGTGTGGGGAATGTGGGAAGAGCTTCAGCTGCAGCTCCAGCCTCATCCGTCACCAGCGCATCCACACTGGGGAGAGACCCTATCAATGTCCCCAGTGTGGAAAGAGGTTTTCACAGAGGTCCCATCTCCTCAGCCATCAGCGGATGCACTCAGAGGAGAGGCCCTTCCACTGCCCCGACTGTGGGAGGGGCTTCAAGCATAACTTCGACCTCGTCAGGCATCAACACATCCACACTGGGGAGAGGCCCTATGAGTGTTCCCAGTGTGGGAAGAGCTTCACCCAGAGCTCTCACTTGACCCAACACCAACGCTGCCATCGGTAAGGGAAGCCCTGTGAGTGCCCCAAGTTGGGGAAGAGCTCCGTGCGCTGTTCCAACTTGATCCCTCATCAGAGGACCCACGTTGGGCAGAGCCCTGGTGACCCACATTCCTGGTGATCCCATTGGGATGACACCTGGCTGGTGGTCTCCACATCCTCCTGGATCCCTGTAAGCACCTGCATGAGCACAGGGCAGGAACACCCATCCAGACTCAGACTGACAGCAGAAAATCATTAGAAAGAGCTGATTTGTTGAATTCAAAATATGTCCCCTTCTCTGTTCATTGGTTGCTTCTGATGGCATCAAGCATTAGTCTGGTGGTATCAGGAAAAACCATACCATTTGATCAGGACTGGGGGGATGAATTTGGCGTTCAGGGGAATATTTGGGAGGATTTGGGTGTTCTGTGAGACTGCCAGACAGGTCCAGGCCCACGGACTATCCATAGTTGTTGCTGGCAGAACGTTCCACCTGAGCCCATCTGTCCTCCAGGAATTCCCAATGTCTGTCCCAGGTCCTGGCCTGGGTCTTCCCATCCGGGCTGTGCCCCCAAAGTGCCCAAATCGCTGCTGAAGTGCCCAAGCTGCTCCCAGCTGGGGCTGTTCCTGTCCACAAACCTCTCCTGGTCGGTGCCATGGAGGGCTGGGAGGGGTTTGGGGGCTCCTGGGGACACTGAGAGGAGCTTTTGTGGCTCTTGGGGCATTTGTGGTGTGGGAGTGCATTTTGGGGGCTTTTGGGAGAGTGTGTGAGGGAATTTGGGGTCCTGGCAGGGCTGTGTGGCTTGGAGAGAAGTTGGTGGGTTTTGGGGGCCATGGGAAGGGGTTTTGGTGGCTCTTGGGGTCATTTATATTGCAGGGAGTGGTGGGGATCCTGGCCAGGAGCTTTGGGGTGGTTTGAGGGGTCCAAGATTGGCTGTGGGGCTGGGAGGGGGTTTTAGGGTGGTTGTGACCTCCCAAACTCCCAAAGCTGCCACCAGACCCACCCCCAAGATGCTGCGGGGTTTGGGGCTCCATGTTGGGTTTGTCCTCCTGGCACTGCAGGAGAAGGTGAGGGGGGTCCCCAGGGGCCGTGTGTGTCCCCCCAGAGCTGTGTGACCCCCTCTCCCATCCCAGTGTCACCCCCTTTTCCCTCCCCACCTGAGCTGGCTCCTGCTCCCCCCAGAGGGAATTTGGGGAGGGGGCAGAGGGGGTGGCAGCCCCCGGCGGGGGATGAGCCCGAGGCAGCGCCCTTTGCTCAGCACCGAGCTGGGCTCGGGGCCGCAGGAGGAAGAGGCCGATGGGAAGCAGCTCCTGCAGGTGGGACAGGGCTTGGGGTCAGGGCAAGGTCCTGCCCCGCACACCCGGCTCAGGTGGGCACTGCCCCGGGAAGGGAGCGGGACATTGCCATCCCCACGGATCAGGGCTGGGAGCAGCACCTGGGCCAGGGGAAGGAAACACTGGGAGCGACTGGGAGTGACTGGGACCACACTGAGAGCAACTGGGAGAGACTGGGAATAATGGGTGTGTCCTGGAGGCAACTGGGATATACTGGGAATGAATGAGATCATCCTGGGAACAACTGGAACTCTGCTGGGCCTACTGGGGTGACTGGGAATGAGCATGCTGGGGGCAACTGGGATATACTGGGAGTGTCTGCACTGGGGGCCACTGAGATCATAGTGGCAGTGACTGGGATTGTACTAGGGGCTACTGGGTGCAACAGGGATCATACTGGGAGGAACTGGGAGCAGCTGGAACTGTGCTGGAGGTAACTAGGACCACACTGAGGGTGACTGAGATCACACTGGGAATGACTAGGAGCATGCTGGGGGAATTTGCACCACGTTAAGGGCAACTGCAATATATGGGGAGCAACTGGGACCACACTGAGTGTGACTGGAATTTGCTATGGGCATCTGCCATCATGCTGACAATAACTGGGAGGAAGTGGGAGTGAGTGGGATCATACTGGGGGTAACTGGGATATACTGGGAGAGACAGGGAGTCACAGGAATCATACTGTGAGTAACTGGAATTGTGTCCAGAGCAAGTGGACCCATGCTGGGTTTATACTGGGACTGACTGGGATCATACTGGGTTCATACTGGGACTGACTGGGATCATACTGGGTTCATACTGGGACTGACTGGGATTCGAGTAGGTGTGAATGGAAGCTTACTGGGATGTTACTGGAAGCCACTAAACCCATGCTGGGAGCCAGATGGGGATACACTGGGAGTAACTGGGAGCAACTGGGTTAATGCTGGAAGCAATTGTCAATAGCTGGGAATGCTGGGTGCATGCTGGTGACAACTGGGATGTACTGGGAGTGACTGGGATAATCCTGGGGGCAACTGAACCCTGCTGAGGTAACTGGGAGTGCTGGGAATGACTCCCAGAATGTTCAGGGCAACTGGGATATACTGGGAGTGTGTGAGACCATATGGGTGGAGACTGGGACCAAACTGGGAGCCACAGGGGTTGTGCTGGGGGGAACTGGGAAAACTCTGAGGGCACCTGGATTGACTCTGCTGGGAGAGACTGGGGGGCCCAGCCCAAGGCTCTGTGTGCCCAGACAGAGGCAGGCAGGACGCAGAGCTGTCAGTGCGGAAGGGGCAGCGAGGTGGGGCAGCCGGGGGGTGACACAGCCTGCAGGGACAGAGGACAGGGCAGGGACAGCGTGGACAGCCTGGGCTGGAGGGGCACAGGATGGGCAGCAGCTGAAAGGCCCTGACAGAGCCAACTCCTGCAGCACTTTGGCCACTATGGCTGCTGGCCCTGGCCTGGGCCAGGAGGGGACAAGTGACCTTGCAGCCCTGGGGCCTCATTGCCTCCTTGTCCCTGCTCAGCAGCCTGGCAGGGGCCGCCCCATGGTCCTGCCCTTGGCATTGCCCATTCCCACATCCCAGTGGCCCGGAGAAGAGCCCTGAGCAATGAGGGAGGGACAGGATTGCCTTCCAGGGGCTGGGGCTCAGGGCTGGGCCCTTTGGACTCCTGAAACCATCCAGTTTGCTCAGCGTCACAGACACCTTTCCCTTGTTGTCCCCAGCTGTCATCACTGTCCCCAGTGTCTGCTCCATGGAACTGGGACACTTTATGCCTTCCTCTGGGGGATCCATTAAACTACAAGGAACTCAGGTTTCAATCTCGCTTATATCTGAGGATGTTTTGGACCACCCTGAGGGACTGAGTTGATGTGAACAGCCCCAAAGCCCAGAGGGTCATTGCAGTCCTGGTGCTGCTGCTGCTGAGCTGGGCGGGTCCTGCACAGAGGCAGCTCCTGGCAGGGCAGCGCTGCAGAGAGACAGCTCTGGCCAGGAAGGCAGCTCCTGTGCACGGCCCAGCAGGGCTGGGCACTGCCAGGGCATCTCAGGGACACGGGCAGGGCACAGCCAGAGCTCCCAGGCTCAGCACTGGCAGGGGCTGTGCCATGGCCCAGAGGGGGCTGGCAGAGCGGCACCTCTGGGGCTGTGTCACAGAGCCAGCGAGCAGCTGTGATGGCAGAAAGGGGCTGTGTGACATCATCACTGAGTGCAGTGTGTGAGGTCACAGATTGGGCTAGGACATCAGAGAGTGGGTTATGTGTGATCATTGAGCAGCTGTGGCATCATGGAGGGGACTGTGTGACATCACAGGATGGGCTGTGGCATTGCAGGGTGACTGCATGACATCACATTTTAGGCTGGGAGATCTCTGAGTTAGTTGTGACATCCAAAAACGCTTGAATCATGGCTGGTTGCTGCATATAGAATGGTGTGACATGACAGGGTGGTGATGTGACATCACATCTTTGACATCACAGTGTGATGTGTGAGATCACAGAGCAGACTCTGACATCATAGAAGGGGCTCTGTGACATCACAGAGCAGATGTGTGACATCATAGATTGGGCTATGGCATACAGATGAGCTCAATGATATCACAGACATCACAGAGTGCATTGTGACCCCATAGTGTTGGTTTGTGACATCCCAGGGTGTCTGTGTGTGAACCACAGGGGATGTGTGGGTCACCAGGGGCTTGTGTGAGATCAACAGGGGCTGTGTAGGCTGGGTGGTAGGTCACAGGGGTTGTGTGAGGTACAGGGGGCTCGGTGAGGTCACCAGGGGAGCTTGTGTGAGTCACAGGAGAGAAGCTGTGTGGTCACAGGGGTCTGTGTGAGGTCACAGGGTCTGTGTGAGGTCACAGGAGCTGTGTGAGGTCACAGGGGCTGTGTGAGGTCACGGGGCTGTGTGAGGTCACAGGGGCTGTGTGAGGTCACTGGGGAGCTGTGTGAGGTCACTGTGGAGGTCACTCTGCCCGTTCCCCCTCACAGGTCCCCCCAGAGCAGTCCAACGCTGCTCGTGCCCAGCGCGGTCCCCTGTCCCCCCGGGTCCCCCGCACCCCGGCACCGCAGCCTCCCCCAGAGGATGTTCCACGAGATCGACCCCAGAGCCTGACACGGGGACAGGGGAATGGGGACAGGGAGGGGGCACAGGGGGACAGGGATCCCCCAAGGTGAGAGCCTGGGCCGGGCTCCTTCACCCTGTAACCAACGAGGGGCTGAGAGCGCTTAAAAAATCCCCAGCAAGGGATCAGCACAAACAGATTTAATATTAAGGGACAGCTCGACAAAGTTCATGGGCAAGAGTCACTGTGCTCCTGTGGGGACAGTTCAGGCACACCAAGGGAACAAAGAACCCACAAAACCAAACCAAATCCAGTCAATCAAACCAGAAATTAACCAATAAATGTCCCTGTGTGTGTGTTTAGGTGTGTGTGACAAAAGAACAGTGAGGGCAAGGATAAAAGGAACATGGCCTAAAAGCTTTAGAGTGCTCAAACCTAACAGTACTTACACCTTACACTTAAACTATAATTTAGTAAAAGAATAAAACTGAATAGAATTTAACCTGACTTATAACCCATGATTTAACCTCACTAATTTAACAGAGGACAACCACTCAGCAGCATTTAACTCAGCCTGTACCTTATGACTTAACCTCACTCACAGGCCTCACTCACTCAGGTATCAGAGGAACCCAAACACATCAGGATCCCTGTTGCTCCCAGTATGAGCCCAGTCACTCCCAGTCTCCCTGTTATGAGGCAATTTGCCCCCAACACGGTCCCAGTTGCTCCCACGTTCGTCCCGTGTGCTCCCACTTCTCCCAGTCATCCCTAGTACAGTCCCAGTCACTCCCAGTACGAT
>VKON01002467.1:0-11877 GCA_009741485.1 Malurus cyaneus samueli
AGGAAGTGGGAACCCGCTCTGTGGGCAATGTGTGTTAATATATGACGGTATCCATTCTCCTGAATTGTATGATATCTACTTTGAAGATTATCGTGCTTTGGGGGCAAGATAGTGGGAAAGGGAATAAGTGTTCTTGTAGGTAAGGTATTTACAACAAGCAAATGAACATCACGCAGAAGCCGCATAACGAGCCTTCTCTGGGCTTCACGCCTTCCCTGGTTGGTGTAGTTGGCCAGTGGCAGGGGGGGCTGTTGGGCTCCTGGCTTGGGCAGGGGCAGGGTGAGAATTCCCTCACTACGTGGCAGGGCAGCACCGCAGCACGAGTTCTTGTTGCAGTGTCACTCCCATGGTATGGGTGAGGCAGGCTGGATGGAGAGGTGGGCCTGTACAGGGGAGTTCAGAGCAGCAAGCTGGATAGAAGGCTGGCTCACCTGGGGTACAAGCAAGAGATAGCAGAAACCTGGTAGCTGTTGCCAAAGCCAGGTGTATCCCCAGACACAGGGTTTTGGTTAACAGTGTATGCGAAAAACCGGCAGTAAGACAGAAAAATTGTCAGGGACTGGTGGGGAATAGCTCCCGCTGGATAGCTCACTAGTTGGACTGGTCCTGGGTCAGGCTGTGGCAGAGGTGGCTGCCATGGCAAGGGAAGGTACTGCTGATCCCAGGTTCCACAAGTTCAACACGGCTTCTGGGTCCCAAACAGCAGAGCAGTGCAGAGAGAACGAGCAGTGCAGTCACAAGTGCAAAGGAAAAAGAAATGCGAAACATCAGCATGCACGTATCTCTGCTGAGGACCTGCTGCTTGTAGCTGATATTGCTGCACAGCTGGAAAAGGGAGAGCTGCATTGCGGCTGCCAACTCTCGAGGAATTTGCAGCTGGCTCCTATATTCGTATTCCGGATCTGGGGAGGGGGGGGAGGGTGTCAGCAACATACTCCAGACCAAAACAAAAGAAAGAAAAAAACCAAGTGGGATGTGATAAAAGAATCAAAACAAGTGGCGTTGATGCTGGTGGATGCAGGCACCCACCCAGCTGCCTGTTTCCTGCGCTGGACAGGGAGAGAAAATATACAAAGGGTTCATAGAATGTTGAGAAGACCAGGGGAGAGATTACTCACAAATACTGCCACGGCAAAACAGGCCAGTTAGAGATATGATTTAAATTTATTGATAAGCAAAATAAAGAGCGAGGATATGAGAAGTAAAATAAAATTAAAAACCCTGTCCTCGTTCCCAGATCTACCTCTACCCAGCATGAGGTAGACAGGGAGGGAGTTTTTTATGTGATTTCATCACCTTGTTTGTTTTTTGCTGGCTGCTCAGGAAGACAGTCATTCCTGATCCACCATGGGGGTTTCTCCCACAGGAAACAGTTCTCTCGCAACTTCTCTACTGTGAGCCCATGCTCACAGCAACAGTCTCCAACTTCATGCAGAGTGGGTTCATCTTCATAGGGTGCAGCCCTTCAAGGACAGGCTGTTCCAGTAGGGAGTCCTCTCTCCATGGGCCTCCCATGTGGTCACAGCCTCCTCTTAGGCATCCACCTGCTCTGGAGTGGGGCTCCTCCACAGGATGCAGGTGGATCTCTGTTATACCATGATCTCATGACGCAGAGAGAACAGCCTACAATCACCATGGTCTTACCACGGGCTTGCAGAAGGAATCCCAGCTCTGGCACCTGGAGCATTTCTCCCCCTCCTTCTCCATCTGACTTGGTATCTGCGAACTGTTCTTCTCACATGTTTCTCACCCTGCTATCTTCTCTGGCTCAAATCCACAACTGGGCACTCACTTTCTTTTTCCTTTCCTTCTTAAATATGTCAACAGCAGAGGCGTTAACGATCATTCTAAATGGCCATCTTGGCCAGTGGCATATCCGCCTTTGGAGCTGATCAGGGACTGGCCTCTGCTAGGACTCAGCTTTATCTCCCTCGCATAAGCCACCCTGGTACTCTTGTTGGGTTTGATGCTGGCCAAATGCCAGGAACCCACACAGCCGCTCACATTGCTCTCCCTCAAAGCTGGGAAGAAAAAAACTAGTTGAACGGTTCAGTTGAGAATAAAGAACGGGAGGAAACACTCCAAGGGCAAAAACAGGGGTTGGTCAGTTTTCATCTCGAGCTATATCTTCCACGCTCAGGGAGAGAATCTTTGTTGCTAATAGCTTGAATACTGTGGGGTGCCTCCCGGGAGATAGTTTCCATGAACTTTCCCAGCGTGGTTCAAATTTCAGAGCGGCATCCTCCCAAACTGCTGTGGCGTGGGGTCACTTGTCCATGGGTGCAGTCCCTCCAGGACAGGCTGTTCCAGCCTGGGAAGCAGGGCTCTCCTCTCGACTGGGTTCAGTGGATCACAGCTCCTCCGGCAATCCACCAATCCAACATAGGCACCTCCCCCACGGGCTGCAGTGGATCTCTGCATTCCCGTGGTCCCCATGGATCCTGAAAGGGGGAAGCCTCGCTCACACGGTCACTCACTAGGTCATAGAGGAAGTAGCAATCTGCCTGGAGCAGCTCCCCATTCCTTTCATAATTTCACTGACTTGGTGTCTCATGTTGTTTCCTCACATTCCACGTCTCCTCTCACTAGGAGAAAAAATCTGTCCCCATTTTGTTGATCTTAAGACATTCTTAATATTGTACAGAGCAAACACTCTATCTCTAATTGGCCCAGGCTTGGTCAGCGGCATGTCCATCTTCAGAGCCATCAGGGATTGTCTGTGCTGGACATGGTGGAAGCTTCTAGCAGCTTCTCACAGAAGCCACCTCTGTGGCCCCCCCGCTACTAAAGCTTGGCCGTGCAAACCCAATACAGAGACAAGAAAATGAACAGTAACAGAAAACATTAATAATGAAAGTGTACAAAGGAGAAAGTGATTCACATGGAAAAGGCTAACTATGGAGTCTGACCTCACTTGACCCCAGCTACAGTATCCCAACCAGAAGAGACCCCTTCTCCCCAGAAGAGACTTCCTTCCCCTCACCCCTGACAAAGGCATGAGATGGTATAGAATAACCTCTGGGTCCTGGCCATGCTCCCTCCTGGCTATTGCAAAAATTAACCTTGTCTGGCCAGAACCAGGACATTGTTCTTCAATGGATATCTTGCCCTCACACTTGAGAGGAGCCATCTCCAGAGACTGCAAATTGCTGCCTCTTCTCCAGTTCCCCTCTCAACTCCCTGGTTTCTAGCAAGGGATTTCAGATGTTGGACTCCCTTACCTTCTAATTACTGACTGTCCTATCTGAATTCTCTCACTCCTTCCAATTTCTTTGCCAAAGGTCTGGCTTCTTGATCAAACCCTTTTTCTTCTTCCTCCTCCCTTACTAATCAATGATATGGACTCGTTGACCTCCTTGTCCACTGTTTCTTTTTCACTACTGGGGCAATTACAGTAGTTGGCGTTCAGGTCCCTATCTCAACCATGGTCTCCTCATATATGGCTTGGGTCCCTGTCTCAGTTATCATGTTCTTAGATGCTGTTTATAACGTGGTCTCAAACAGCATCCTCAGAGGTGATTTTGGTCCCTGTCTTAACCACAGTCCTATAGTAGTACTGAATTGTGGCTCATTAGGCACAGGCCAGGCCTCAGTACAGGGTGAGAGGCTGCCGGTTCTCATTGGCGTAGGTGAGGTACCCTTCTATCAGGTGACATCTATTTATTGATAAGCAAAAACCAAAACAAAAGGAAAGAAAAAAACCCCAAAATGGGATTGATAAAAAACATCCCCAAACAAGTGGGTTGATGCTGCGTGATGCCAAGCACCCACCAAAGCTGCCCTCTCACTCCCTGAGCTGGACAGGGAGAAAAATAAACAAAGGTTCATGATGAATAAGACCAGGAGAGATCACCACCAAATACTGCCACGGCAAAACAGGCTCAAATTAGAGATATGATTTAATTATTATAACAAAATAAGAGCAGGATATGAAGATAAAATAAAACTTAAAAACCCGTCCCACTTCCCAGAAGTCTACCTCACCCAGCAGTGCAGGTTACGACAGAGTTTATTGTGATTCATCACCTTGTGTTTTTACTGGCTGTCCAGGAACACAGTACATCTCCCCTGCATCCACCATGGGTTTTCTCCACAGAAACAGTTCTCCGCAAACTTCTCTAATGTGAGCCCATCTCACGAGCAACAGTCCTCCCCAAACTTCTGCAGAGTTGGTCACTCTTTCATAGGGGGCAGCCCTTCAAGGACAGGCTGTTCCAGTAGGGAGTCCTCTCTCCATGGGCCTCCCATGTGGTCACGCCTCTCTCAGGCACCACCTTCTCTGGATGTGGCTCCTCCACAGCTGCAGTGGATCTCGTATCCCCTAGATCTCATGAGCGCAGAGAGAACAGCCTACATCACCATGGTCTTCACCACGTGGCTGCAAGGAATCCCAGCTCTGGCACCTGGGACATTTCTCCCCCTCCTTCTCCACTGACCTTGGTATCTGCAAACTGTTCTTCTCACAGTTTCTCAACCCTGTTTTCTCTGGCTCAATCACAACTGGGCAATCACTTTTTTCTTCTTTCTTTTAATAGTCACAGTCACCATCATTCAATTGGCCCACCTTGGCCAGTGGCTATTCCGCCTTTGAGCTGATCAGGACTGCTTCTGCTGACAGCTTATTGCTCCTCGCATAACCCACCCCTGTACTCCTTTTTTGTGATGCGCCAAATGCCAGGAACCACAACAGCCGCTCACTGCTGCCCCCTGCCCAGCGGGCAGAGAGAAAAAAAACTAGTAAGAATATCATTGAGATAAAAACGAGGAAAACACTCCAAGGGCAAAACAGTTGTCAGTTCATCTTCCAAGGTATTCCACTCCAGGGAGAGAATCTCTTACTTACAACTGGGTCCTCCCATGGGAGATAGTTCTCCATGAACTTCTCCAGCGTGGTTTCAAGTTCACGAGCAGCATCCTCCCAAACTGCTGTGGGTGTCACTTGTCCATGGGTGCAGTCCTCACAGACAGGCTGTTCCACCTGGAACAGGCTCCCCTCCTCGACTGTGCTTCCAGATCACAGCCTCCTCCAGCGCATCCACCACATCCAACATATGACCTCCCCCACGGGCTGCAGTGATCTCTGCATTCCCGTGGTCCCCATGGACCTGAAGGGGACAGCCTGCTCCACCACGTCATACCACAGCCGCAGAGGAATCTCAGCTCCAGTGCCTGAGCAGCTCCCCCCCTTCTTCTTCACTGACCTTGGTTCTCCATGTTGTTTCCTCACATTTTCCACCTCTTCCTCTCTCTGGCTAGAAAAAAATCTGTCCCCCACTTTTTTGAATTCTTCTCTTATAATATATGTCACAGAGCACAACCACCTCTCTAATTGGCCACTTGTGCAGCGCATTCCATCTTCAGAGCCATCAGGATTGTCTTGGGGACATTGTGGAAGCTTCTAGCAGCTTCTCACAGAAGCCACCTCTGTGCCCCCCGCTACTAAAGCTTGGCCGTGCAAACCAATACAGAGACAAAGAAACTAAGTCAAGAAAACATAATAATGAAAGTTTACAAAGAGAAAGTGATTCCACATGGAAAAGGCTTAACTATGGAGTCTGACCTCATTGACCCCAGCTACAGTATCCCAACCAGAAGAACCCTTCTCCCCAGAAGAGACTTCCTTCCCCTCACCCCTGACAAAGCATGAGATGGTATAGAAACCTCTGGTCCTGCCAGCTCTCCTCCTGGCTATTGCAAAAATTAACCTTGTCTGGCCAGAACAGGCATTGTTCTTCAATGGATATCTTGCCCTCACATTGAGAGGAGCCATCTCCAGAGACTGCAAATTGCTGCCTCTTCTCTCAGTTCCCCTCTCAACTCCCTGTTTCTAGCAAGGGATTCATTGTGTGACTCCCTTACCTTCTAATTACTGACTGTCAACCCGTTATCTCTCATTGAACAACCAGCACCAATCTGTTCACCTGGCTGGCAGCTGTAATCTTTCTACATTTCAAGTTCTTACGAGTCACTGTATTTTCCACCTCTTTGTGTGATTTATCACACTTTTTTCCTGTTTGTTTTTTTTTTTGCTGAAGGACTGGCTTCCTGACAGATGTTCTCTTCCTCCTCCCTTACTAATCAATGATATGGACTGCGTTGACCTCCTTGTCCACTGTTTCTTTTCACTACTGGGCAATTACAGTAGTTGGCGTTCAGGTCCCATATCTCAACCCATGGTCTCCTCATATATCCTGTGTCCTGTCTCATTATCATGTTCTTAATTTTTATTAACGTCGTCTCAAACAGCATCCTCAGAGGTGATTTTGCCCTGTCTTAACCACAATCCTATAGTATACTGGAATTTGGCTCATAGGCACAGGCCAGGCCTCAGTATAGGGATGAGGCTGCCGGTTCTCATTGGCGTAGGTGAGGGTACCTCTATCAGGTGACATCTCAGTTTACTAGGATTACTTGCCTGTTCAGTTGTAAAATCCCAGGCTATGGGAAGTGATAACCACCATAGGAACCTGCTCAAATCCTTCCACACACCCTGCCAGCCAGGACTGGCTGCTCATGGTATGTGTCTGTACCACCTCACCTAAAAGTTCTCTCCTCTTATGCCAAGGGCACCAGATTCCATAAACCTCACAATAAGCCAACAGTGTTAATTATCAGTATTAAACAGTTCATGTAAGGGTGAACAAGAACCTGGGGATCCTGCATAATAAAATCTCCCACATCAATCCCAGATAGGAAGAGGGAGGTGTATTCTGTCTCCCACTTCACAAGATAGCTCCCCCAGCACAGAAAGAAAGGCCATCAGTGGCAGGGCAAAGCACAGATCTTGTTCGTATTAACATGTTCCCAAGCTGTCACGGTTTGAACTTGACCGAAAGCAGAAGCACCCATGACGTTCCCTCCCCCCCCTCACCGAAAGGCAGAAGGGAGAGCAAAAGCCCAATTAACACTAAAATATTTATGGCTTTAGATATATAATTGGAGAAAAGATACATATATGCTCCAGAAATGTCAGACAGGCTGAATAACTTAAGTTGCAAAATAGATTTATTACTAAAAACTGAAAAAAACTACGCACCAGGAGGAACAGAGATAAGGAAAATTTACAAGGAGAAAAAAAAATGGACATTTTAAACACCTGTTATTCTTTCTTGACCTGCTCTCCCAGTTGCCCCTCCCCACCCTCATGCCTTCCCGTGCAGAGGAGCAGGATGAAGATTTAACATAGATCAAACTACTCATTACTTGTTGCTCCAACACCATAGGAGGAAAATGAAAGGGATTTTCCCTTTAAAAAAGGCTCCCAAGGCTGGGTGGAAATTCTTTTTTCCAAAACGTCGAGAGAACGGTGTTGGCATGGGATTCTTTTTCTTTACCTCATGGCAGAAAGGAAAACAGTCCTCCAAGGCTGGCTGCAAGGCCACTCTCTCAAATCTCGTGGCAGAACACAGCTTCTTCTAGGCATCAACTTGCTTCAGACGTGAGGGGGGGGCAAGCCTCTTCCCTCTTTTTGGCTTCTGATCAGTCCAGTCCTCCAAGGCCAGGTTTTTTATCTCGAGTGTAGGGCCTCTCTTTTCTATACAGGTCTCCCATTGAAGAAATAGTCATTTCAAGAACAGCTTGTTTTCTCCCTGTTCGAGCACCACAGCAACAGCATGTGTCTTCTCCTTACTGTGATCTTGGGTCTCTTTTTTCTTACATCTCCTCACCCTCCTCCTCTGTCTTCCCCCGGTGCAAGAGGATGATACTAACAACCTAAAAACTAAATGGCAGACGCCCCTATCTTGTTTTGAATTCTTCTTAAGTACAAGACCATACGTCATCACAGAGGTGTAACTAGCCTGTGCAATTGGCCCAGGCCTGACCAGCAGCCTGTCCATCAACCTCAGAGCCACAATGGATTGGTTCTAAAACACAGGGTGTAACTGCCCGCCGCGGGAAAAACACACGAGAGGCGCAGACAGGTTCTTCTTTATTAATCTTCGGATTTCAGCTCAGCTCAGCTCAGCAACTAGCACGCTTTATATACACTTTTCTTATCTCCCGCACATAGAATCACACCAATCAAACATGCCTCAGCCAGATCACATGGCTAGGCAGCCTTCAATGTCCATGCACCATGTTCCTTTCTATAATTGGTGGTCAGCTTCATTTGTCCAATCCCGTTCATCTCCGTGGCTCGCTGCGTCACCTAATCTGTGCCTGCGCTGTTCAGTCCATCTGAGTTCAGGCTGTGTCCGAGCCCAGCCCCCACACACAGCTGTAAGATAGCGAGGGCCACAGCACACAGGGGGCAAGGGTCCTTTTGCTGGAGAAGAAGGAGAAAGCTTCTAGAACTTTGTCAAAGGAGCCATCTTTGTGATTTCTTAGTCCCATCCCCCCACCACCAAAAAACCAGACTGAGTAAAACCATGACACAAATTAAAGAGATAAGCAGTGCAGACAGCAAATTACCTGAGTCACACAGACACATGCCACTGAAGAACTACTATAGCTATAGCATGCTCAATTCAAAAATGCCATTGGCTCATGCCCCAAGTGTGGCACTGTTGTGGTTTTACCCCAGCTGGCAACTACAGCTGCTTGCTCACTATTCCCCAGTTTGAGGGGAGAGAGAATTGGAAGAGTAAAAGTGAGAAAACTCATGGGTTGAGATAAAGACAGTTTAACTAGTAAAGCAAAAGCTGTACATGCAAGCAAAGCAAAACAAGGAATTCATTCACTACTTCCAATTGGCAGGCAGGTGTTCAGCTATCTGCAGAACAGCAGGGATCTATCACATGTAATGGAGACCTAGGAAGACAAAATGCCATAATTTCAAATGCCCCCCACTTTTTTCTTCTTGCCCTAGCTTTATATCCTGAACATGATTGTCATATGGTATGGAATTTCCCTTTGGTTAGCTAGGATCAGCTGCCCCAGCTGCGTTTCCTCCCTACTTCCTGTGCACCCCCAGCCTACTTGCTGGTGGGATGGTGCGAGAAGCAGAAAAGGCTTTGAAGATGGGTAAGCACGGCTCAACAACAAAAACACCACTATATTATAAACACTGTTTTCAGCACAAATCCAAAACATAGCCCATACCAGCTACTGTGAAGAAAGTAATCTATCACCAGATGAACGCACTGTGTATCTTGGGTTAATTTATGATGAAGACTGCTTCCTATCATCCTTATGCCCAGAAATCGTCTGTAGCTGTAAGCTGGTCTGGGGGAGGGGTGGGAGCGGAGCTCAGCATGAGGGTTTTTTTTTGTTCAAGGACTCTCTCCCAGGTGCTCTGCTTGCAGCACAGAAGAGTTACCCTGTTACATTCTTGCTTTGAGCTAGCTTGCTTCTTGTTAGCTGCAGCAAGAAGTTCCCAGGACTGCCAAACTAAAGCTTGATGCTTCTTACTTCTTCTGAACTGTTCAGCTTAGCTTTGGGCCCGATAACTGGACCATTGGCAGGGAGACGGATGCCATAGACTGGTGAGGAAGCTGTGGGAGAAGCCAAGCCAACGAAAGAAAGAAAGAACTCTAAAAAATCCACCAGCTTTCTCTGCAGTCGAGGAACACAAGGTTCAATCACTTACAGGTTTTTTTTTTTTTTTCCGCCCGTGACCTGGGGGCACTTTGTTAAATAAACAGTTTTTTTCACTATCATCCAAAACATTCATTTCATATTGGTAGGAAGAGCTTGCCAAGCCCCTTGTCCTTTAGAGGAATATCATTCCAGAGAGCATTTTCTCCTAAACTTGTCTCAAACCTGAGACACTGGTGCCAAAAAAATATTGTGGTAGGTTGACCTTGGCTGGCCACTAAGTGTCCACCAAACTACTCTCACTCCCTTCCTCAGTTGGAAAGGGGGAGAATAAAAAAAAACAAAACTAGTGGTCAAATAATGTCAGTTTAATAAGAAAAGCAAGCCCACCACGGAAACAAAGCAAAAAAAAAAAATTCTTATATTCCCATTGCAGCAACATCCAGTCACTTCTTGAGAAGTAGGGCTTCAGTATTCATAACAGTTGCTTCAGAAGACAAATACCTTTATAATTAATGCCCCCTCTTCTTTTAGATTTATGCGATTATGATGTCTAATCTGAATAGCTATTGGTGCTTGGGTCTTGTCCTGATATGTCCTAATTTTCCCCCACTATTGGTTATGGGATAAGGGTTTTGGAGAGTGTCAAAGCCTGGAAGGATTGATGTCTCGAGACATTTTGGGATGCATGTGTGGGGGGGAGGGAGCAGGTCAGGCCTTGCCCTGGAGAGACAGTGAACTAACTGCCCCACACCCTCCCCACCTAGAGCCAGTATCCCAGCCTGGCAGAGCTGCCAATCATTGGCACACTGGAAGCAGTGCTCCACTCGCTCCTAAGGCAGCTCCTGAGTGGCTGAATGACTGCAAGTAGGGGAAGGGCCCAGGGATGCCAAGAGATATTTAAGGCCAAGCATGAGGCCATCACATTCATCTTGACTACCTCCTCTTGGAATTTCTATCTGAACACTGCTGGAACCCAGGAGTTGGTAGCTATATATGTGCTTTTCTATATCTTTTCTGTGTTTCTGTCTTTTCTTCTAATTCCCTCTTCTTGGAATATTTTGAGTAACTTAACATCAAATGGGCCTAAAGTTTGCTAAGTTGAAAGGGCCAAGTTAATGCTCTGAGAAGTGGTTTGTGTTGATTGGATGTTGCATTAAATCTTTTGCCAAAGTTCCCTGATTTTCTAGTTTTCCAGTAAAGTTGTTTTAACCTCTTGAGAATATCTGGTCAGTATTTCTCCCATGTGTCCAACTCAGAGTACATGAACCACTGTAAAGTCCTTTCAGTGAGTTGATTGAGGCCTTACAGTGTTGCTTTATTGGCTAGTGTTAGAACTATGAGGAAGACACGGTTAAGGGGATAAAAGGGTTTTACCTCGGTATTTTAATAGGATCCAAGGAGCACAGCTCGTCAAGGTGGAAAATGCCGAAAATGCACACCACGTATAACACGTATACATATTTATAGACCTTGCAAATTAGCATATCTATCTAGAATTCCCCAATAAGAAACTTAACAAATGAAGTAATGTCCCCCTATTCTAAAGAATTCCCCATCTGGGCTAGAGCCCAGTTTACACAATATGTTCCAGAGAAAAGGCTTCAACCAAGGTTGGAGCCTCGAATTAAGATAGCATGGGCTCACTGGCCTCCCAGTTGGGTTGTTTGGTCTTCTGCCTTGCAGAACCTCAAAACTAAGCTAGAGTATCAGGCTACAAGAATTATAAGCATGTAGGCAAAGGGTACCAGGAATACAAAAAGGGTACAGAAAATGTCTAAAAGGGTATATAAAATATATAAAAGGGTATATAAAAAGAAAAGGCAAAAATCATCAGGCATCAACAGAGAGCCTTGAGGCTGTGCCACCACTGCTCAGCAGTAGCCAAAATACCAGTGTGCTATCAACACCTTTCTAGCTACAACTACAAAGCACAGCAATATGAAGGCTGATATAGAGAAAGTTAACTCTATCCCAGCCAGACTCAATACAGTCAAGAATGACTTACTCTTGGTGAATCCATGCTGACTACTCCTGATGACCTTGGAACCTTGAGTTGGAACTAGATGATCTGTGGTGGTTTGGATGCTGGCCGAAAGCCAAAAAAAGATGGCTCCTGTGAGAAGCTTCTGGAGGCTTCCACCATGTCCGGCAGAGCCAATCTCTGATGGCTCTGAGGATGATGGACATGCTGCTGGCCAAACCTGGGCCAATTGGAGATAGTGGTTATGCCTCGGTGAAAAAATATTTGAGAAGAAATCAAAACAAAGGGAGCACACAGTAGTTTTGCCAGAGAAGGAAGAGGAGGAGGTGAGAATATGTGAGGGATGCAGACACCAAGGTCAGTGGAGAAGGAGGGGGAGGAGCTGCTCCAGGCACCGTAGCTGGGATTCCTTTGCA
>VKON01002468.1:0-15306 GCA_009741485.1 Malurus cyaneus samueli
TTTTAAAGCTTTTTTTCCTTCCCATTCCTCTCCTCCTCAGCATTCCCGATGGGATTGGAGCTGCTGCTCACTCGGGAGGCCCCAAATTCCACCCCCTTTACCCTCAAAATCCTAAAATAATCCATGGGAATGGGATTTGGTGGGCAGGGAGTGATCTGGGAGCTCCATAAATTTTGGAAAAGCGGGAAAATCCAATCTAAAATTATCTTGGAATATGGCTGAGCCTGAGCTCCCATGGATTTTAGGGAAGAGCAGGGAAAATCCAATCAAAATTCTCTTTCTCAGTTCCTACTGAAACTGTTTCCCATAGAATTCCTGTGTGCTGAAATGTGCTGGAATTTCCACAACCTCCTTTAAAAGCTCTTTTTTCTTTCCTTTCTCCTTTTTTTTTTGCTGGGTTTTTTTTTGGGTTTTCGTTTAGATTGAGTTGTTTGTTTGTTTTGTGGTTTTTTTTTTTTTTTTGTTTTGTGTTTTTTTTTTGTTTTTGGTTTTTGTTTTGTTTTTCTCTTTCCTTTTTTTTTTTTTTTTTGGTTGTTTTCCATTTTTTTTCCCCCAAATAGGACCCCAACCATGGCTGGTGGCCTCTTTTCTCATTGGACAGGAGCTACTTTGAAGAAATAGGAACTTACGATGCGGGCATGGATATCTGGGGTGGCGGAAACCTTGAAATGTCCTTTAGGGTAATTTTCCTCTTTTCCTTCCTTTTCTCTTCCCCCCCCCCCAAAAAATTCCCTCCCCTTTTGTGTTGTCCATTCCTCCAGGGAGCTCCTGTTTTTGTGGGTTTAATGGAATTTTTAAAATTTGGGATATTTCAGTCGTTTTTGCTGCTTGGAGATTGCCAGGATGCTCCATGAGCTCATGCATAGGGTGAATATTTTGGGATTTATTCCAGGTTCCCAGATTGCTCTGGGAGCACATCCCTGGGGTATATTTGGGGTTGTTCCATGGGATTATTTGGGGTTATTCCATGGGATTATCTGGGGTTATTCCATGCTCCCAGGATTGCTCTGGGCAACACATCCCTGGGGTATATCTGGGATTTTTCATGGGATTATTTGGTTTTTTTCCCCTGGGAATTATTTGGGGTTTATTCCATTGAATTTATTTAGGGTTATTCCATGGGATTATTTGGGGTTTTTCCATGGAATTATCTGGGGTTATTCCATGCTCCAGGTTTGCTCCACAAGGTGAATATTTAGGATTTATTCCCCGCTGTACATTTGGGGTTATTCCATGTATGTATTTGGGATTTATTCCATTCCCCCTCTGCTGTTCCCCTCATCCCCAAATTCAGAGTCAGTTAATCACGGGGATATTTCCCTGCTGATCCTCCTCATTCTCATGGAATTCTGGTGAAGGAGGGAGCCCCAATTAACTAAAATTGGCCTGGTTGCCATGGAAACTCAGGGCCCTGGGAAAAGGGGCTCCATCGAGACTCACCAGAGTCCTGGTGAAAGAGCAAAATAAACTTCAGGGATTGAACTTTCCAGGAGGGGCTGGAATCAATCATAGAAATCAATAATTGCCATAAAATAATTGCAATCAATAATTGCTACAAACTAATTGCAATAAAGTTATCGCAATAAATCAATACTACCAAAGTTAATTGCATAAAATAATTCAATTAAATAATTGGCAATTAAAATAATTGGCGCAAAAAAATAATGCAATTTAAAATAATTGCAATTCAATAATTGCTACAAACTAATTGCAATAAAATAATGCAATAAAAATAATAGCAATAAAAATAATAGCAATAAAAATAATAGCAATAAAATAGCAATAAAAATAATAGCGATAAAAATAATCGCGATAAAATACTCGTGCAATAAAATAATGCATATAACCAAATTGCAATAAAAGGACAGAGGGGGAACTCCATCCCTGAGGATTTCCAAGCCGTGGATGTGGATTGAGCACATGGATTAATTGTGGATGTTTCCCCTGAATTCCCTGCTAAATTCTCCCGAATTCCCTGCTAAATTCCCTTGGTATCCCCTCTAAATTCCTTGATTCTCTGCTAAATTCCAGAACATCCCACTTAAATTCCCTTGATATCCCCTCTAAATTCCCTTGAATTCCATGCCAATTTTCCCTAAATTCCCTTGCTAATTCTCCTCAATTCCGCCTCTAAATTCCCTTGAATTTCCCGCTAAATTCCCCTGAATTCCCTGCTAATTTTCCCTGAATTCCCTGCCAAATTTCTTTGAATTCCCTGCCAAATTTCTTTGAATTCCCTGCTAAATTTCCCTGAAATCCCTGCTAAATTCTCCTGAATTCTGTGTTAAATTCCCTCTGTATTTTCCACTGAAATCCCTTGAATTCCCTGCTAAATCCCTGGATTCCCTGCTAAATCCTTGAAATTCCCACTAAATTCCTTTAAATTTCTGCTAAATTCCCTTAAATTCCCTCTGAAGTCCCTTGAATTCCCTGCTAAATTCCTTTGATATCCCCTCTAAATTCCTGTGAATTCCCTGCTAAATTCCCTTGATATCCCCTCTAAATTCCCCAGATTCCCCGCTAATTTTCCCTGAATTCCCTGCTAATTGTCCTGAATTCCCTGCCAAATTTCCTTGAATTCCCTGCTGAATTCCCTGCTAAATTCCCTTGAATTCCCCTCTAAATTCCCTGAAATCCCCCCTAAATTCCCCTGAATTCCCCTATCATCCCCCTGGCTAACTCAATGGGATCACCCACTCCCATTTTCCCATCCCCACCCTATTTGGGGCCGTTTCACTCCACGATTCCCCCATTTCCACCGCAGATCTGGCAGTGTGGGGGTTCCCTGGAGATCGTCACCTGCTCCCACGTGGGACACGTTTTCCGAAAAGCCACCCCCTACACCTTCCCAGGGGGCACCGGCCACGTCATCAAACAAGAACAACCGGCCGCCTGGCCGAGGGTGTTGGATAATGGACGTAGTTCAAGCATTTCTTCTACATCATCTCCCCGGGTGAGGCTCCTTTGGGATCACAGCGTTGCCTTTTGGGCAAAAAAACACCAAAAATTGTGGCTGGTTTCTAATAATGACACCATTAAGGGGATAAAAACGTGGTTTTTACTTCTGGGATTTGAGCTGTTGTAACGTGGGGCATGGACGATTCAGATTTCTTCTACATCATCTCCCCGGGTGAGGCTTTGGGATCACAGCGTTGCCTTTTTGGTAAAAAAACACCAAAAACTGTGGCCAGTTTTTAATAATGACTCGGTTTAAGGGGATAAAAAGGGTTTTACCTCGATATTGAGCCGCCTTTGGGATCACAGCGTTGCCTTTTTGGTAAAAAACACCAAAAATTGTGGCTGCTTTTTAATAATGACATGTTTAGGGGATAAAAATTGGTTTTACTTCGGGATTGAGCTGTGTTTTAACCGGGGGTGGACGAGTTCAAGATTTCTTCATACATGCATTCCCCGGCGTGAGGCTCTTCGGATCACAGCGTTGCCTTTTTGGCAAAAAAACCCCAAAAACTGTGGCCAGTTTTTAATAATGACACCGTTAAGGGGATAAAAGGGTTTACTCGGTATTTGAGTTCGTGTTACCAGGGAAGTGTTGCCTTAATGGCCAGTTTTTCATAATGACATGTTTAGGGGATAAAAAGGGTTTTATCTCGGGTTAATAAATGACACAGATTGGTAAATGGGTTTTAACCTCGTATTTTGAGCTGTGTTTAACCAGGGGAAGTGTTGCCTTGAATGGTCAGTTTTAAATAATGGCACGGTTTAGGGGATAAAAAGGGTTTTACCTTGGTTAATAATGACACAGATATGGTTAAAAGGGTTTTACCTGGATATTGAGTTGTGTCTTAACCGGGGAAGTGTGCCTGGAAGGGGGCCCCCAGTTTTTTTATAAATGACACCGTTAATGGGATAAAAGGGTTTTCCTTGGTATTGAGCTGTGTTTAACTGGGGGATGGACGAGTTCAAGGATTTCTTCTACATCATCTCCCCAGGTGAGGCTGCTTTGGGATCACAGTGCTGCCTTTTTGGCAAAAAAAAACCCCAAAAACTGTGGCTGGTTTTTAATAATGACATGGCTTAGGGGATAAAAAGGGTTTTACCTTGGTGTTGAGCTGCCTTTGGGATCACAGCGTTGCCTTTTTGGTAAAAAACACCAAAAACTGTGGCCAGTTTTTAATTTACCTTCACCGGGTTTTAGGGGATAAAAAGGGTTTTACCTTGGTTAATAATGACACAGTTAAGGTTAAAAGGGTTTTACCTTAGGTTATTTGAGTTGTGTTTTAACCAGGGGTGGATGGACGAGTTCAAGGATTTCTTCTACATCATCTCCCCGGGTGAGGCTTTGGGATCACAGCGTTGCCTTTTTGGCAAAAAACACCAAAAACTGTGGCCAGTTTTTAATAATGACTCAGATTTTTTTTTGACTCAGATTTATTTTAATAATAACACAGATATGGTTAAAAGGGTTTTACCTCCGTGTTGAGCTGTGTTTAACCAGGGGAAGTGTTGCTTTGAACGGCCAGTTTTTCATAATGACAGTTTTAGGGGATAAAAAGGACCGTGGTATCTCAGTTAATAATGACACAGATATGGTTAAATGGGTTTTACCTCTGTGTTGAGCTGTGTTTAACTTGGGGAAGTGTTGCCTTGATGGGCAGTTTTTAATATGTTTTAGGGGATAGAAAAGGTTTTACTTCGGTATTGAGCTGCCATTGGGATCATAGCATATCCTTGATGGCCAGTTTTTAATAATGACGTGTTTAAGGGGATAAAAAGGGTTTTACCTCGATATTGAGCTACCTTTGGGATCACAGCGTTGCTCTTTTTGGTAAAAAACACAAAATTGGTGGGCTGGTTTCTAATAATGACACGGTTTAGGGGATAAAAACGGGTTTTACTTCAGGATTGAGCTGTGTTTAACTGGGGGATGGACGAATTCAAGGATTTCTTCTACATCATCTCCCCGGGTGAGGCTCCTTCGGGATCACAGCGTTGCCTTTTTGGCAAAAAACCCCAAAAACTGTGGCCAGCTTTTAATAATCACACGGTTTAGGGGATAAAAAGGGTTTTACCTTGGTGTTGAGCTGGCCTTGGGATAAGCGTTGCCTTGTTTTAAAAAAAACACCAAAAACTGTGGCCAGTTTTTAATAATCTCACGGTTTAGGGGATAAAAAGGGTTTTACCTCGGTTAATAATGACACAGTTAAGGTTAAAAGGGTTTTACCTCGGGATTGAGCTGTGTTTAACTGGGCAATGGACGAGTTCAAGGATTTCTTCTACATCTCTTCCCTGGGTGGAGGCTTTGGGATCACCGCGTGGCTTTTTGGCCAAGAAAAAACCAAAACCTGTGGCCAGTTTTTAATAATGACTCGGTTTTTAGGGTAAAATAGGGGTTTTACCTTCGATATTTGAGCCGCCTTTGGGATCACAGCGTTGCCTTTTTGGTAAAAAACACCAAAAATTGTGGCTGCTTTTTAATAATGACATGTTAGGGATAAAAAAATTGTTTTACTTCGGGATTGAGCTGTGTTAACCAGGGGTGGATGGACGAGTTCAAGGATTTTCTTCTACAATCATCTCCCGGGTGAGGCTTTGGATCACAGCGTTGCCTTTTTTGGCCAAAAAAAACACCAAAAACTGTTGGCCAGTTTTATAATGACACAGCACTGTTTAGGGGATAAAAAGGGTTTTACCTCGGTGTTGAGCTGTGGGATTTTCCTCCGATCAGCTTGCTTCTCTGAATGAACCTTCTGTTCCCATTTCCAGGGGTGGTAAAGGTGGATTAGGAATTTTGGGGTTTTCCTTAAAGCTCGGTATTTGATGAACTCTTCTGTCCCATTCCAGGGATGGTGAAGGTGGATTAGGAATTTTAGGATTTTCCCTAAAGCTCGGTGTTTGATGATCTTTTCTCCCATTCCAGGGGTGGTGAAGGTGGATTATGGAGATGTTTCTGTCAGGAAAGCCCTACGGGAGCGGCTCAAATGCAAACCCTTCTCGTGGTACCTGGAGAACGTTTACCCCGACTCACAAATCCCACGGCGTTACTATTCCTTGGGAGAGGTACGGGGCCATCCCGGGAATGGGGGGAAATGGGAATGAAGGAACCCAGGAAACGGGAAAAAACAGCGGGATGGGAAATCGGGAATGGCGGGAAACGGGAATGAAGGATCCCAGGAAACGAGAAAAAACCTGGGTGCTGTGTCCTCATTTCTCCCGATCCCTCATTTCTCCCGATCCCTCATTTCTCCCGATCCCTCATTTCTCCCGATCCCTCATTTCTCCCGATCCCTCATTTCTTCCCGATCCTCATTTCTCCCGGATCCCTCATTTCCCCTTGATCCTTTACTTTCTCTGGTCTCCCTCGAATTTTTCTCCTGATCCCTCATCTCTCTCCTGATCCGCTCACCTTTCTCTGGATCCTCATTTCTCTGGATCCCTCATTTCTCCTGATCCCTCATTTCTCCTGATCCCTTATTTCTCTGTCTCCCTCATTTCTCCTGATCCCTTATTTCTCTGTTCCTCATTTCTCCTGATCCCTTATTTTCTCCGATCCCTTATTTCTCCTGATCCGCCCTAATTTCTCCTGATCCCTTCATTTCTTCCTGATCCCTCTTTCTCCTGATCCTCATTTCTCTGATTCCTTTATTTCCCTGATCCCTTATTTCTCTGGATTCCCTTATTTTCTTCTGATCCTTTATTTCTCTGATCCTTTATTTCTCCATGATCCCTTTCTTACCCTGATCCTATTCTCCTGTTCCCTCATTTTTCCCGATCCCTTATTTCTCCGGATCCCTTATTTCTCTTGATTCATTATTTCTCTTTATTTTCTGTGTTTTCTGTAACTCCTTTTTGCTGTTCTGAGTGTGTTCCCTCTCCTTATAAACCTCCCCTGTTATCCAATTCCAGTTCCAAACATTCACCAGCCCAGTTGTTCTCCCAAATGGAAAAGGAGATTGGAAAAGTGAGGTTTGGGATTCCTTGTTTTGAATCTATGAACATTGCAGCTATCGAGGGGGAACTTCATCATCATTTATTGCTTGGAAAGAGACTAAAAATGGATTTTTTGGGGGATTTTTTAAAAATAAATATTTGTTCCCTGAGTGTTTTCCAGCCTGGAACTGAGATCAAGATATTCCCTGGTATCCCCCAAAATTCTACGATGGGACCACCAGGAGCTGGAATTTCTTTCAAATTCAAGCAAATTCACAGCTAAAAATATTTAAAATTAAATATTAAACTATTAAAAATATTGTTTTGTTCCCATGCTGCCTTTTAAAAGCTCTGGAATGGATTGATTGGATGATGTGGGATAACCCTCAGAGGATTTGGGGCTGGAATAACCCTGAAAGGGAAAAGTGGCTTTTTTTCTGACATTTAGAGGACAGTTATTTCATTGAAATTTCCCATTGTAGGCAGGAATAAAAGGCACTGGAGGATTCCCAGTTTAATCCTGCCAAAATAAAGGAAAATGCGGTTTTGCAGTGAGGGAAGGGACTTGTCTGGAGGAATGTCAATAAAGGGGTGATTGTGCTGCCTGTCAGGCTGGAAAATGGGATGGGAAAGGCAGAAAATAGGGATTGAAACACCTGATTTTGGCCTCAGTTTCCATGGAAACAGCAGCTCAGGAGGGAGCTGGGAATGAAATCCTTTGCGTAGGCTGTTCCAGGAGCAGGAAAAGGGAATTTTAGCCTTAAAGTCAGCAGCAGAGGAATGGGAATTTTGAAAGTGTTGGGAGAGCATTATTTGGGATGTTTTCCTGGCTTCCAGCAGAGATTTGGGCCAGGATTTGATCCGTCCCACATGGAGCAGCATCATCAGGGCATAAATAATCCGGGATGGGCTTGGGCAGGCTCAAATCCAAGGAAAAGTGTTGGGAATGGGTTGGATCAGCACCAGGGCTCAAATTCCGCTTTCCAAGGGAGAATTTTATTCTTTTCCAGGATAAACGGAGGAAAAGAGCCGGGATTTGGGGCAGATTTGGGATGATCATCCTGAATTTCCTCCTGACTTGGCACGGAATTGAACAGGGTTAGCAAAAAATGGCCATTCTCCACATTTATCACTCTATCCTGTGTATGAGTGCTGTGAGGTCACTTCCATTCCAAACCCATCCCGTAACTCTTTGTGATCCGCTTCAACAATTGCAATTTTCTGCAACAGATGTGGTTTTTTTTAAGGAATATTTTCATTCTTTCCTTCCTCCAGATCAGGAATGTTGAAACCAACCAGTGCTTGGACAACATTGGGGCCGCGAAGGGAGAACCGAAAAGTTGGATTTTCAACTGCCACGGCATGGGAGGGAACCAGGTAAATATAAACCAGGAAAAGGATGGAATCTGTGCAAGAATTCATTCAGAATATTTAAATTATCAGAGTATTCATTCAGAATATTTAAATTGTTTCAATTCCAGTTTGGATTTTGTGTGAAAATAACAGAAAATAATCCATGAAAGTTCTGAAATATTTGAGATTTTTGAGGCTGAAGGGTTTGAGGAACGCTCAGCTGTTTTTTTCAATTTCAGCTCCAGGTTTTGGGGAAATATTTGGTGGCATTATCATTTTGGGGAGGTATCCCAGAGAATCTATGGAATATAATCCTGCTGTAATTTATTATTAAATTGAGCATTCCAGGGATATTCTCACAGCCCCATGACATTCCAGTTCCCGTTCCAGGTGTTCAGGGATATCCTCACAGCCCCATTTCCATTCCCATTCCCATTCCAGGTGTTCAGGGATATCCTCACAGCCCTGTGACATTGAGAATGTGACATTGGCAATGTGACATTGGGAATATGACATTCCCATTCCCATTCCAGGTGTTCTCAGGAATATCCTCATAGCCCCATGACATTCCCGTTTCCATTCCAGGTGTTCTCAGGAATATCCTTGCAGCTCTGTATCATTCCCATTCCCATGCCAGGTGTTCTCAGGGATATCCTTGAAGCTCACCAGCCCCTGTTTGACATTTCCCTTTCCAGTTTCAGGATATCCTCACAGCCCTGTATCATTCCTGTTCCCATTCCAGGTGCTCTCCAGGGATGAGTTTGTCGCTCACCAGCCCCATGACATTCCCGTTTCCATCCCAGGTGTTCTCCGTGGATATCCTCATAGCCCTATGACATTCCCATTCCCATTCCAGGTGTTCTCAGTGATGGGTTTGGAGCTCACCAGTCCCATGACATTCCCATTCCCATTCCAAGTGTTCTCATGGATATCCTCACAGCCATTGACATCCCATTCCGTTCCAGGTGTTCTCCAGGGATATCCTCACATCCATGACATTCCCATTCCAGGTGTTCTCAGGGATATCCTCACATCCCTGTATCATTCCCATTCCCGTTTTGTGTTCCAGGTTGTTCTCAGGAATATCCTTCACATCCCTGTATCATTCCCATTTCCAGATGTGTCAGAGATATCCTTCACAGCCCCATGATTCCCATTCAGGTGTTTCCAGGGTATATCCTCACAATCCCTGTATCATCCCATTCCCATTCCAGGTGTTCTCCATGGATATCCTCACAGCCCCATGACATTCCCGTTTCCATTCCACGTGTTTCCAGGGATATCCTTCACACTCCATGCATTCCGTTTCCAGGGTTCTCCATGGATATCCTCACATCCCTGTATCATTCCCATTCCCATTCCAGATGTTCTCATGGATATCCTCACATCCCTGTAATCATTTCCCATTCGCACTTCCATGTGTTCTCATGGTATCCTCCACATCCCTGTTATCATTCCGATTCCCATTCAGATGTTCTCATGGATATCCTCACATCCCTGTATCATTCCCATTCGCATTCCAGGTGTTCTCCATGGATATCCTCACATCCCTGTATCATTCCCATTCCCATTCCAGGTGTTCTCATGGATATCCTCACATCCCTGTATCATTCCCATTCCGTTCCAAGGTGTATCTCATGGGATATCCTCATCATCCTGTATTCATTCCATTTCCCACTTCCAGGTGTTCTCAGGGAATATCCTCACAGCCCTGTATCATTCCCATTCCCATTCAGGTGTTCTCAGGATATCCTCACATCCCGTATCATTCCCATTCCCGTTCCAGGTGTTCTCCTACACGGCAGACAAGGAGATCCGCACCGATGATCTGTGTCTGGACGTGGCGCGGCTCAACGGGCCCATCCTGATGCTCAAGTGCCACCACTGCGGGCAACCAGTCCCCTGCTCTGGATACGATGCGAGGTTAGCCAGGGCTTCCTGGGACAATCCCGGGGTTATTGGGGCTGGAAAAACCCTCCAAGGTCATGGAATCCAAGCTGTGCCCAATCCCTGCCTTGTCCAAATCCCAGAGCTCTCAGTGTCACCTCCAGGAGCTCCTGGGGCACCTCCAGGGATGGGCACCCCAAACTTCCCTGGAATTTGACCCATTTTCTTGTTCAATAAAGAAATTATATTTTTCCATAATTTGAATTTAAACCCTTTTCTGTTATAGAAGCTCTTTTTTTTTCCTTGTAATTTAAGTTCTGAACCCATTTTCTGTTCAGTGATTAAGAAATTGTTTTATTCCCCGATAATTTGAATTTAAACCAATTCTCTGTTCAATAAGAAACTTTTTTTTCCCATAATTTGAATTTAAACCCATTTTCTGTTAATAACAAGTTATTTTTTCCCCATAATTTAAGTTTGAACCCATTCTCTGTTCAATAAGAAATTATTTTTTTTCCATTAATTTGAATTTAAACCCATTTTCTGTTAATAAGAAAGCTCTTTTTTTTTCCTGTAATTTAAGTTTGAACCCATTTTCTGTTCAGTAAGAAATTGTTTTTTCCATAATTTGAATTTAAACCAATTCTCTGTTCAATAAGAAATTATTTTTTCCATAAATTTGAATTAAACCCATTTTTTGTTTAATAACAAGTTATTTTTTTCCCCATAATTTTTAAGTATTGAACCCCTTCTCTTTCAATAAGAACATTTACTTTTTTTTTTCTCATAATTTGAATTTAACCCCATTTTCTGTTAATAGAAGCTCTTTTTTTTTCCTGCTAATTAAGGTCTTTGAACCCATTTTCTGTTTCAGTAAGAAATTGTTTTTTCCATAATTTTGAATTTAAACCAATTTCTCGTTCAATAAGAAATTATTTTTTTTCCATAATTTGAATTTAAACCCATTTTCTGTTAATAAGAAGCTCTTTTTTTTTCCTGTAATTTAAGTTTGAACCCATTTTCTGTTCAGTAAGAAATTATTTTTTCCGTCATTTTAATTTGAACCCATTTTCTGTTCAATAAGAATTTTTTCCCCGTTATTTTAATTTAACCCATTCTCTGATCAATAAGAAACTATTTTTTCCATAATTTAAATTTAAACCCATTTTCTGTTCAATAGGAATTTTTTTTTCATGATTTGAATTTAAACCCATTTTCTGTTCAATAAGAAATTATTTTTTCCGTAATTTTAATTTAACGCATTCTCTGTTCAATAAGAATTTTTTTCCCATAATTTGAATTTTAACCCATTCTCTGTTCAATAAGAAATTATTTTTTTTCCATAATTTGAATTTAAACCCATTTTCTGCTCAATAGGATTTTATTTTTTTTTCACGATTTTAATTTGAACCCATTTTCTGTTTAAGAGGAGATTATTTTTTCCCTGTACATTTTCCAGAGTTTAGATGGTTTTTCCCATTCTAAAATTGGGATATTCCATGTTTTCCTCAGCCATTCCTCAAGGAAGAAACTGAAAAAATATCAATTTTTTAAAAAATTATGTTGGTTTTTCCCATGGTTGCAAAATAGGAAAGCACTGCTGGATTTGCCGTTGTGTTTTTAAAAATATTTCAAATATTTTACAGGAATTTGTTTCACCTTCCTGCCTGAAAAGCTGGAATTCTTCCAATAAAATAAACCCAGGGAATGTGCTGGGTTTTTCCTTAAATTGAGCAGAATTTCCCAGGAATTGTGTAAAACCCGGCTCAGCCATGAGATGGAGCTCCTAAAACAGGAATGCTCCGTGTTTTTATGGGATTTTATGGAATTTGCTGCTTGTTCTCCTGGGAAAGATCCCACTGCATTCCCTACTTTTGTATTTATTGACCAGATCTTTTTATTCTCAATTTTCCTTGGAATATTCAAATCCCAGCCCAGTTTCCCATTTATTAACTATTTATTAGTGAATTAATAACCTCCAAACTTTCCTAATATCTGTTATTTATTCCCAAGAAAACAACCACTTTATGATATTCCTCTTTTTTTTCCCCACAGAAACAATTCAGGGATTACTTGGAGGTATTTTAGGTGTTTTTTCCTCCCGCTAAAGGAATTTTTAGGAATTCAGGCTTGGCAGAGGACAGCAGCCCATGGCTGGATGTGAAATAATCCTAAAGAGGGAATTCCCAAAGGGATTTTCAGGGATTTTTTAGGATTTTCAGCCGTTATTGATTTTTTTTTTAAATCTTCTTCTTTAGTTTAATGTGGATTTAAATACGGAATAAATTCCAGGCTCCCATTCCTGGTGATTCCCGTTGTGACATCCATGGAACCCTAAGGATGTGGAGAGAGGGATGAAATCTTGGGATTCCAAAGAGGAATCCAGGGAAAAAATGAGGCTGGAATTGTGTCACAGCTGATAGGAGGGAGATTAATTCCTGGTGGATGAAGGGTGATGTCAGGGGTTATTCCTGAAGGATCATTTGGGGTTTATTCCTGATGGATCCCTTGGATTTTATTCCTGAAGGATCCCTCAGGGTTTATTCCCAGCAGATCCCTTAGGATTTATTTCTGACAGATCCCTCAGGGTTCATTCCTGTCAGATTCTTCAGGAATTTTTTCTCTCAGATCCCTCAATCCCAATTCATTTTATTCCTGAAGGATCCCTTGGGATTTATTCCTGAAGGATCTCTCAGGGTTTATTCCTGATGGATCTCTCGGGGTTTATTCCTGACAAATCCTTCAGGATTTATTCCTGACAGATCCTTTGGGGTTCATTTCTGACACATCCCTCAGCATTCATTCCTGGCAGATCCCTCAATATTTATTCCTGAAGGATCCCTCAGGGTTTACTCCTGAAGGATCCCTTGGATTTTATTCCTGAAGGATCCCTCAATATTTATTCCTGACAGATTCCTCAGGATTTATTTCTGATGGATCCCTCAGGGTTTATTCCCGACAGATCCCTCGGGATTCATTCCAAGCCCAGAGCTCTGGGCACATTCAGACGATGCTCTCAGGGTGGTATTTAAATCCCAGCCCAGTTTCCCATTTTTTATCTATTTATTAGTGAATTAATAACCTCTAAACTTTCCGAATATCCATTATTTATCCCCAAGAAAATAACCACTTTGTGATATTCCTTTTCCCAGAAAAATTCCCATTTTTTTCCCAGAACAATTCCCAAGATATTCCCAAATCCTTGCATTTATTTATTTTTTTCTAGTGGAATTACACTGATTTCCATCCTTGCTAATTCAGGGATTACTTGGAGGTTTTAGGTGTTTTTTTTTCTCCTGCTAAGGAATTTTTAGGAATTCAGGCTTGGCAATGGACAGCAGCCCCATGGGTGTGAAATATCTAAAAGGGGAATCCCAAAGGGATTTTCAGGAATTTTAGATTCATGTTATTGATTTTTTTTTTTTATTATTATTATTTAATCTCTTTAGTTTATGTGGTTTAAATACGAATAATTTCCAGGCTCCCATTCCTGGTGATTCCCGTTGTGACATCCAGGAACCCTCAGGATGTGGAGAGAGGGATGAAATCTTGGATTCCAAAGAGGAATCCAGGGAAAAAATGAGGTGCGGAATTGTGTCACAGCTGATAGGAGGGAGATTAATTCCTGGTGATGAGGTGATGTCGGGGTTATTCTGAAGGATCATTTGGTTTATCCTGATGGATCCCTTGGATTTTATTCCTGAAGGATCCCTCAGGGTTTATTCCCAGCAGATCCCTTAGGATTTATTTCTGACAGATCCGGTTTCACGGCAGTAGTTTCAGGAATTTTTTTCTCATCCTCAATCCCAATTCATTTTATTCCTGAAGTCCCTTGGGATTTATTCCTGAAGGATCTCTCAGTTTTATTCCTGATGGATCTCTCGGGTTTATTCCTGACACCTTCAGGATTTATTCCTGACAGATCCTTTGGGGTTATCTTCTGACAACACTCCAGCACATTTATCATCCTGAAGTCCCTCAATTTTTTTCCTGAAGGATCCCTCAGGGTTACTCCTGAAGGACCTTGATTTTATTCCTGAAGGATCCTCAATATTTATTTCTACAGATTCCTCAGGATTTATTTCTCTCAGATCCCTCAGGGTTCATTTCTGGCAGATCCCTCAATATTTATTCCTGAAGGATCCCTCAGGGTTTATTCCTGAAGGATCCCTTGGATTTTATTCCTGATGGATCCCTCAGGGTTTATTCCCGACAGATCCCTCGGGATTCATTCCAAGCCCAGAGCTCTGGGCACATTCAGACGATGCTCTCAGGGTGGGATTCATTCCTGGTTTGTCCTGGCATTCAGGGCTTGGCCCTGATCCTTGTGAATCTCCCACTCAGAATTCCGGATTTTCCCTGTAATTATCCCTAATCCCAATGTCCGTGCAAAGCTGTGGAATTTCCCCCCATGGAGATCTGAGGGATGCACTCAAAGCCTTTCCTGGGTCACTGACTGCGCTTTCCTTCTGTTTGCCCTTCCCTCAGTATTTTGGGAAATGGGAATATAGCTTTGAGGTAAGTTCGGTGCCAGCTGCAATCCCAGAGCCCGATCCCAACCCCTGGAATTCCAGCCGTGCCCTCGCTCTGCCTTCCCACTGCTTCGAGCTTGCTCCAACATTCTAGATGTGTTCCTCGACATCAGCGGGCGGAAGTTCCCTCTGGAGTAACGCGAGAAGAGATGCAGGAGGCTACGAGAGCCCTTTTGGGCTGAAGGTAGAAGCATACAAGGGAAGAGTGGAGAGGGACTTGGGGCAAGGGATGGAGGGACAGCGAGCCTAGGGAATCGGGGTTGACCAGCGGACCAAGAGAGCAGGGATGGGTGGGAATTATTCTGGCAATTGGGGAATTGTTCCCTGAGGGAGGAGGTCTGGGATTGGAATTCCACCCCTGGATCTCCTTGGGAATGTCAAGGCCAGCAGAGCCCCGCTGGGCAAGTCGAAGGACCTGAGGGACTGAATACAAGGATAATAAGCCTTGAGTACATCCAACGCACAATTCATTTTTTCTGCGGTAAAATTTTGCGGGTTTTCTTATCCTAATTTCCTTACCTATCATAAGAAATCATTCTCCTGTAATTATAAACGGACTGGTGTGAAGATGTCGTGTTGACGCCTTGCCAGTGCGGTTCTGAGAACCGTCCAAGGGGACCTGGGACGGTGGGATGTGTCCCTGCCA
>VKON01002468.1:16215-30101 GCA_009741485.1 Malurus cyaneus samueli
GATTCATTCCTGGTTTGTCCTGGCAGGATCGGGCTTGGCCTCCCTGATCCTTGTGAATCCCTTCCCACTCAGAATTCCAGGATTTTCCCTGTGTAATTTCCCTAATCCCAATGTCCGTGCAAAGCTGTGGAATTTCCCCCCATGGAGATCTGAGGGATGCACTCAAAGCCTTTCCTGGGTCACTTGGAATGGTGTGGGATGAATGGGATTTAATGTCCTTCATCCCAAACCATTCCATAAATCCACATAACATCAAAACCCCGCTCAGATTCCCACAACCACATAAATCCCTGTGTGAGGAATCCCCACCCTCTGGATATTTAACATCCTGTGACCCCCCAGGAGAGAGGGAATTCCAAATGCCCCATTTGTGGATCTCTGCTGTCCCTGGAACCATTCCCGGACAGGCGGAGAGGGGAGCGCTGATCCAGAGTGAAACACGCCCGGCACTGATGGCCCTGCTGGTGACTCCAAGTGACATTTTAGGGACACTTGTCCGGGATATTTTTAGTTCCCTCATCCTCACGCCACTTTTTCCATCACCAAGCCAAAAACAGGGAAAAGGAGAGGGTGAGGGGATGGGATGTGGGAAGAGAATTCCGGCTGCTCCGGCCCTGGGGAGCAGTGATGGGGTGAAATGGGGAGAATTTTGGGAAGGGGAAACTCCCCTGCAACTGGCACGGGAAAGGAAAAAATGGAATTGTAGTTGGGGGAAAAAACTCATAAATGTTTCATTAATTTGATTTTTAATTGGGTAATTTCCAGATGGGCTTCAGGGAGTTCAGTGCGGAAATTTGTGCAGGAAAAACCCCATGTCTGTCTGGATCTTTCTGAAAGTTGGGAATTTTAGCAACCCAAGGGGTTGGAGGGGTGGGATTGCTTTATGGGAATGGTCTCGAGAGCAGGGAGGAGATTTTGGGATATTTGTGCAGGAAAAGAACCCATCTCTGCCGGGATCTTTCTGAAAGTGGAGAATTTTGGCAATCCAAGGGATTGAAGGGGCAGGATTGGGACCCACATTCTGCTCTGTATCCTGGGAATGCTCTCGATAGCAGGGAGGATATTTTGAGTGGAATTAAATCCCAGACCCTGAATTTCCCTTTGGACATTCATGGCTGCATCCATCCCCAGAGCATTCCCAGCCCGTTCTCCCTCAATAATTCCCGTTCTTTCCCACTGACCTTGCTATGGTTTCCCTGCATTCCCCACCACTGTTTCTCCACATTCCCTGCATTCCCCGCCACAGTTCCCCCACATTCCCCTCCACGGTTTCCCACGTTTCCCACCTCAGTTCCCATGTTCCCCTCTGCCGTTTCCCTGTGTTCCCCCCCACGATTTCCCCGCTTTCCCCACATTTCCCTCTGCGGTTCCCCACGTTCTCCACGGTTTCCCGCATTCCCCTCCTGGTTTCTTCACGTTCCCTGCTGCACTTCCCCCTATTCCTCTCTGCAGTTCCCGCCATTCCCCATCGCGATTCCCCCCACTCCTATTGTGGTTTTCCCCATCCCGCTCCACCATTCCCCACAATTCCCTCCCATTCCACTCCACACCCTCCACCATTCCCCCCATTCCCTCTACCATCCCCCCATCCCTCCACCATTCCCCCCAATTCCCTCCCTCATTCCTCCCCACCCTCCACCATTCCCCCCATTCCCTCCACCATTCGCCCCATTCCCTCTCACCATTCCCCCATTTCCCTCCCCATTCCCCATTCCCCTCCAACTCATTTCCCCATTCCCTCCACCATCCCTCTTTCCCCCATTTCCCCTCCACCTCATTCCCCCATTCCCCACCATTCCCCATTCCCCGTCCCCATCCCCCCATCCTCCCCTTCCCCATTCCCATACCTTCCCCCACATTCCCCTCCACCATTCCCCCCATTCCCCTCTCACGCATTCCCCCCATTCCCCCTCTCACATTTCCCCCATTCCCTCCACCATTCCCCATTCCACCTCCACCTTCCCCCATTCCCTCGCAACCATTCCCCCTTCCCCTCCAACCATTCCCCCATTCCCTCCACCATTCCCCAGTTCCCCTCCACCATTCCCCACATTCCCTCACCATTTTCCCTCTATTCCCCTCCACATTCCACCCATTCCCTCCAGCCATTCCCCTTCCCCCACCATTCCCCCATTCCCTCCACCATTCCCCCCATTCCGCTCCCACCATTCCCCCCTTCCCTCCACATTCCCCACATTCCCCTCCACCATCCCCCCATTCCCCTCCACCATTCCCCCATTTCCCTCACTCACCTCCCCCCCCACCTTTTCCCTCTATTCCCTCCACCACTTCCCCCACATTCCCCTCCACCATTTCCCCCATCCCTCCACCATTTCCCCCATTCCCCTCCCCATCCCCACATTCCCTCCACCATTCCCCCATTCCCGCCTCCACCATTTCCCCCATTCCCCTCCCACCCATTTCCCCATTTCCCCTCCACCATTCCCCCATCCCCTCCACATTTTCCCATTCCCCTCACCATCCCATTCCCTCCACCATTTCCCCCCATTGCCCCTCCACCATCGTCCCCCCATTCTCCCTCCACCCATTCCCCACCATTCCCCTCCAGCCATTTTCCCTTCTATTCCCCCTCCACCTTCCCCCATTCCCCTGCCACCATTCCCCATCCCTCTCACCATTCCCCCCATTCCCTCCACCATTCCCCACATTCCCCTCCAACCATTCCCCCCATTTCCCCTCCGACCATTCCCCCCATTCCCTCCCACCATTCCCCCCATTCCCCTCCACCATTCCCCCCATTCCCTCTCCACCATTCCCACATTCCCTCCACCATTTTCCCTCTATTCCCTCCACCCATTCCCCACTTCCCCTCACCCATTTCCCCCATTCCCTCCCCATTTCCCCATCCCTTCCACCTTCCCCACATTCCCCTCCACCATTTCCCCCATTCCCCTCCACCCATTTCCCCATTTCCCCTCCACTCATTTCCCCATTCCCCTCCACATTCCCCCCATCCCTCCACATTTCCCCATTCCTTCCACCTTCCCCCATTCCCCTCTTCCACCTCCCCCTTCCCTCCACCATTCCCATTCCCTCCCACCATTCCTCACATTCCCCTCCTACCATTTTCCCTCTATTCCCTCCCATTCCCCATTCCTCCACCATTCCCCATCCCTCAGCCATCCCCCCATTCCCTCCACCATTCCCCACATTCCCCTCCACGCATTTCCCCATTTCCCCCACCATTTCCTCCCCCATTCCTCACCATTCCCCATTTCCCTCAGCCATTCCCCCATTCCCTTCCACATTCTCACATTCCTCCACCTTACCCATTCCCCTGTCCACCATTTCCCCCACATTCCCTCCTACATCCCTGTGTTCCCATTGCAGTTCCCCATACTTCTCCATGTGGTTCCCCCCATCCCTCCATCTTTCCCCCATTCCTCCATCATTTCCCCCCATTCCCCTCCCACCATTCCCCCCATTTCCTCCACATTCCCCATTCCCCTCCACCATTCCCCATTCCCTCCACCTTCCCCCATTCCCCTCCACATTCCCCATCCCCTCCACCATTCCCCCATTTCCCCTCCACCATTCCCCCATTTCCCCTCCACCATTCCCCATTCCCTCCACATTCCCCCATTCCCTCACATTCCCCATTCCCTCCACCATTTCCCCATCCCTCCCCCATTCCCCCATCCCCTCCACATTCCCCCATTCCTCCTCCACCATTCCCACATTCCCCTGCCACCATTTCCCACATTCCCTCCACCATTCCCCCCACCCATTCCCCTCCACATTTCCCCCTTCCCCTCCACCATTCCCCCATTCCCCGTCCACCATTCCCCCCATTTCCCTCCACCATTCCCCCATTCCCCTCCCCATTTCCCCACATTCCCATTGTGTGTTCCCCTCATCCCCTCCACATTCCCCACATTCCCCTCCCACCTTCCCCCATTCCCCTCCACCATTCCCACATTCCCCTCCACCATTCCCCATTCCCCTCCACCATTCCCCCCTTCCCCTCCACCATCCCCATTCCCCTCCATTCCCCCATTCCCTACCACCACTTCCCCCATTCGCCCTCCACCATTTCCCCCATTCCCCTCCACCATTCCCCCATTCCCCTCCACCATTTTCCTCCATTCCCCTCCAACATTCCCCAGATTCCCCGGCCACATTTTCCCCCATTCGCCCTCACATTCCCCCACAATTTCCCCTCACCATTCCCCCACTTCCCCTCCACCTCCCCCATCATTCCCCTCCACCATTTCCCCCATTTCCCTTCCACCATTTCCCCCATTCTCCCTCACCATTCCCCCATCCCCTCACATTCCCCCATCCCCTCCACCATTTTCCCCCATTCCCTCCTACCATTTCCATTCCCCTCCACATTTTCCCCATCATCCCCTCCACCATTCCCCATTCCCTAACACATTCCCCCATTCCCCTCCATCTACCCCTATCCCCTCCACCATTCCCCCATTCCCTTCCACCATTTTCCCTTCTATTCCCCTCCCCATTCCCCCATTCCCTCCACCATTCTTCCCATTTTCCCTCCACCCATTTCCCCCATCCCTCCACCATTCCCCACATTCCCCTTCCACATTTCCCCATTCCCCTCACCATTCCCCCACCATTCCCCTCACCATTTCCCTGTGTTCCCCATTGCGTTCCCCCATATTTTCCATTGTTGGGTTCCCCCCTTCCCCTCCACCCATTTCCCCCCATTCCCCTCCACCACCCCTTCCCTCCACATTCCCCCATTCCCCTCCATCATTTCCCCACATTCCCCTCACCATTCCCACATTCCCTTCCACCGATTCCCCTTCCCCTCCACATTCCCCCCATTCCCTCATCCCCATACACCTCCACCTTCTCCACACCCCATTCCCTCCACCATCCAATTCCTCCACCATTCCATTCCTCCACCATTCCCCCATTCCCTCCCACTCCACCTCCTCTCACTCCACATCCCATTCCCCCATTCCTCACCATTCCCCATTCCCTCCATATTCCCCCATTCCTTCCACCATTTCCCCACATTCCCTCACCTATTCCCCCCATTTCCTCCTCACCCATTCCCCCCATTCCCCATCCTCACCATTTCCCCATATCCCCTCCACATTCCCCCATTCCCCTCACCATTCCCATCCCTCCTTCCCCCCATCCCTTCCATTCCCCACATCCCTCCACCATTCCCCCATTCCCCCTCACATTCCCATTCCCTCCCCATCCCCCATTCCCCTCACCATTCCCTCACCATTCCCCTCCACCATCCCCATTCCCCCACATTCCCCTCCACCCATTTTCCCCATTCCACCTCCCCATCTTCCCCCACATTCCCCTCCACCATTCCCCCCATTCCCCTCCAACCATTCCCCCATCCCCTCCACCATTCCCACATTCCCCCTTCCCCATTCCCCCCATTCCCCTCCACCATTTCCCCATTCCCTCCACCATTCCCCCAATTCCCCTCACCATTTTCCTCCATTCCCTCCATCCTTCCCCCATTCCCTCCACCCATTTCCCCCACATTCCCCTCCCCATTCCCCATTCCCCTCCACCATTTCCCCCCATTCCCCTCCACCATTCCCCCCATTCCCCTCAACCACTTATCCCCCACATTCCCTTCCACCATTCCCCACATTCCCCTTCCACATTCCACCCATTCCTCCACCATTCCCCCCATTCCCTCCACCCATTCCCCATTCCCCTCCACCATTCCCCACATTCCCCTTCCCCACCATTTCCCATCCCCTCCACCATTCCCCCACATTCCTCTCCACCATTTCCCCATTTCCCTCACCATCCCCACATTCCCTACCACCATTCCCCCACATTCCCCACATTCCTTTCCAGAGCCGCACGTTCCTGCACATCATCACCAGCAGTGCTGAGCTCTGGCAGGATCGAGGACGGCTCCGAGGGCCCCACGGTGGAGGCCTGCAATGGGAGCCCCCTGCAAACCTGGACCCTCAGGAATTATTCCCGCCTGGAAGTTTTTAGGAAGGTTTATTACAGCCCTACGGATTATTTCCTGTAGGGCTGGTGACATCCCATAAGATGGAGCAGGGTAAGGAATTCCCAGAAAATGCTCCCGCTCCGTTCGCTGCCAGAGGAGCTCGGCGGGATTTCTGTCTTGTTTTATTTTGAGGTAAAATGGGTGTATTTTTGAAATTTTTGTATTTTTTGGATGGTTTCAAAAGCATTTTTTAATATAATTCTAGAATTTTCATGGATTTTTTTCATAGACTTTTCATGGATTTTTTTCGTAGACTTTTCATGGATTTTTCAAGACTTTTCATGGATTTTTTTTCATAGATTTTTCATGGATTTTTTCATAGACTTTTCATGGATTTTTTTTCGTAGACTTTTCATGGATTTTTTCATAGACTTTTCATGGATATTTTTCAGACACTTTTCATAGATTTTTGCATAGAATTTTAATAGCATTTCATCAAGTTTTAGTCGAATTTCATTGAATTTTTCTTAGAATTTTCTTAGGATTTTCATAGAATTTTTATAGATTTTTTTCATGCAATTCTCATTGAATTTCATAGAATTGTTCATAAATTCCATGATATTTTCAGAATTCTTTCATGAACTTTTCATAGACCTTTTTGTAGAATTTTCATAAAATGTTCATTGAATTTTCATAGAATTTAATAGATCTTTTCATAGAAATGTCTTCTAATTTTTCATACAATTTTCATAGAATTTTTGACTTTTTCATACAATTTAAAATTTAATTTTTCTTACCATTTTCCTTGAATTTCATGGAATTTTTCATATCAAGTTGTGCTATAAAACAAGACAGAAAATGATTTTATAGCTATAGCATAGAACAGATGTTTCATATTAGTTCTTGTTAGTTCTTAGTAATTATTAGTTCCTAGTAATTATTAGTCTTAATTATTAATCATTTTAATTAATTTGAGATTAATTAAACTCCCTGGATCTCTTGATTGTTCCAACCTGCAGGAGCTGAGGATTTGGTTCCTATCCCAAGACATAAAAATAATTCCAGTCACAAAATATTTTCCCAAAAAATGTTCAACTTTTCATGGAATTGTTCATGGAATTTTTCATGGAGTTTTGCATAGAATTTTCCATAGAATTTAATGAATTTTTCTAGAATTTCTGAGGAATTTTTAGCGGAATTTTTCATATAATTTTTCATAGAATTCCATATAATTTTTCTAGAATTTTCATAGGATTTTCATACAATTTCCATACAGTTTTCATAGAATTTTTAATAGATGTTTCAGAGAATTTTCATAGATTTTCTTCAGAGAATTTTCATGGAATTTTTCATACTCAATGGGGTAGCACAGGGAGATGGGTGGCAGAGAAACCAAATTCCTTGTTGGAATTTCCCAGCAGTTTAGTAGGAACACCAGAAAAAAAAGCCCTTTTTATATAATCTCTCAAAAAAAATTAAAATATGTGTGTCCCAAAGATCTCCCAAAGATAGGAAAACGCTCTGACATCTGCATGTACCTCAATTGGCCAGGTCCAGTTCAGCGGAAGCTTTGCCAATTCCCTCTGTCTCCTTCCCCATCCCTCAGAAATGTGGGAACCCAAGGGGTGTCCCAAAGATTTCCCAAAGATGGGAAAAGCCCTGGGAAGAGGAGAGTTTCCATGGAATACTGACAAATCATTCCCAGCTTTTCCCGTTCCCTGTGTCCACGGCCACGGAGACCAAACGCCTCCATCCAATGTGGCTGGAATAAATCCCCAGGAATTATTTCCCCTTCCTGAGGGATTTGCTGGTTCAGCGGAGGGAGGAGCGGGTGGGATTTTCTGGGGACATCCTGGAGCTCCAGGAGATCCCCGCCATTCCATGCAATGACCAAACCAGGCCCGAAATGAGTCCCCAATGGAATTTTTTTTGGGATTCAGCGGGAATTCTGTGTCTCCCTGTGGCAGAAGCTGACCCTGAGGCACCTGAACAGCAACCAGTGCCTGGCGGAGCCGTCGGACGAGGACCGGCTGGTGCCCACCATGCGCGAGTGCGGGAGCAGCCGCTCGCAGCAGTGGCTGTTGAGGAACATGACCCTGGGCGCCTGATCCGTGCTCCAGCCGCAATTCCTGAGGGTTGGAGCCCTGTCCTCATCCCGGCGGAGCCACCGGAGCCATCGTGGTGTCCTCGGACTGCTCGGAGCTCCGCGCCAGCCGGGGCGTTCCGGAGGCGCCGGCCCGTGGAGGAGTTGGGGTACGGGGGTGTCACACGGAGGGGTGACCCAGGGTCGGGGCCTTGTGGCACCAGCTGGCACTGGGAGCCAGACTGGGATGGGATGGGCTCTTCTGGGAAAGCTGGAGGAGATCCTGGAGGATCAGGAGGATCCCAGGAGATCCTAGAGAACATCCCGGAGAGATCCTGGAGAACGTCCGGAACTAGAAATTGAGAGATCCTGGAGAATATCCTGGAGAATATCTCTGAGAACGTCCTGGAGGAGATCCTGGAGAAATCCTGGAGAATGTCCTGGAGGAGATTCTGGAGAACAGCCTGGAGAATGTCCTGGAGAATGTCCTGGAGAATGTCCTGGAGGAGATTCTGGAGGATTTCCAGGATTCTTCCTGGAGAAGATCCTGGAGGAAACCCTGGAGAACATCCTGGGGGAGATCTTGGAGGAGATCCTGAAGAATATCCTGGAGAATGTCCTGGAGAACGTCCTGGAGAAAATCCCGGTGAGTATCTCAGAGAACGTCCTGGAGAACACCCTGGAGAATGTCCTGGAGGAGATCCTGGAGAATGTCCTGGAGAACACCATGGAGAATATCCTGGGGGAGACCCTGGAGGAGATCTTGGAGAATGTCCTGGAGAACATCCTGGAGAATGTCCTGGAGGAGATCCTGAAGGATTTTGGGTGATCTTTCATGCCCAGAGGGATGTGACAGCAGACGGAGCCAAAACTTCGTGGGTTGTATGGGAAAAAAAACCAGGATTTGGTGTTGGGAAAACCAGGCCAAGACTGAGCTTAACCAGGAATTCCATCCCAGCAGGAGAGACGGGAATGGTGAGGGGGAGAGTGATACTGGTGGGACCTCGGAGTGGCACAGGGAGAACTGTCCCTTCTGTGGGAATGGGACTGTCCCTTCTGTGGGAATGGGATTGGGGCTGGACTGGGACTCAGGGGACACCTGCAGGAACCCAAACTGGGACCAGCAGAGCCTGGAGCTGCTCCACGCCCAGCACATCCACGAATTCCTGCATCCCACAGGGCTCCATCCCTGGATCCCTCCCAGCTCTGCCTCGGGGTGTTCCCACTCCCGTAGGATTCACAAAGGCTCCTTTCTGCTTTTAGGATTTCAGGGCTCGATCCTTTTGCGGGTGTGGTCGTTCCCAAAGCGCTGCTGGCACTTGGGAACTGCTCCGTGCTGGGATGTGGGGACAGGGCCTGTCCATGCAGGGACATTCCTGGAATTCACTGGGGACATTCCCAGAACACAATGGGGACATTCCTTTAAGGGCCGCCCCACTGCAGCTCTGGGATTTTGGGAATTCCCATTACCCAGAGCATTCAGGAGCCAGGGATCCCGGGGTAAGTGGAGAAATATTCCCTGGGGTTTCCCTCACAATTCCCAAAAAAACTCTGTAAATGCACTGGGTGATTAAAAATGCCGGTATTTTCTGTATCCTGCTCTGGAGGATTCATTATGGGATACGTGGATATATGGATTTCTGGAGGGAATTTGCGGGATTAAATGGGAAGCAGAGGGGTTTTAAATTGGGAAAGGAATTCCTGGGTCTGTGTGGAGCTGGAATGCCATGGATTGGTTGGATTTGAGGGCTCCTCTCCAGCCTCCCTGCACAAATATTCCTGCTCCCCATCCTCGAATCACCCCAAAAATACAGAATGGGGCTTGAAATCTCCAAAAAAAGGGAGAGGTTTTGTTCTGCTCCGTAAGAAGAGCAGGAAAATGTCAGGAACAAATTTAAACGGCGATTTCCATGCGGGAAAAGAGGAATTCTTGATTTTATCTCCTTCCCGAGGGTTTTGGCCACACCACATCCAGATTTGGGATTTGGGATGGGAATGGGGAGGTCAGGAATGCCCTGGGGATCCCCATGGATCACTCTGGCTCCAAAGGGTGGCAGCTCCGTGTCCCCAATGCTGCCCTGTCCCATCCCAAGAGCTGTTTGCAAAAATAGGATTTTATACATTTAATTTATACATTAATATACGATTTTATCACTCATCCTGCACTGCTGCAGCGACTTCAACCCATTAAATCACAAAAGGATTAATTAATATCATATTTAATGAGATTCCCCCCATCCAGAGTCGCTTCCTTGCTCACAAAAATATGGAAAAAACCCCAAATTAACTCCTTTAGCTCAGTAATTTCTGTTCCACATTGTGGGGGCTGCAGGTGACACCAAAGCCCCGGCGAGGCCCCACTTTTCCCTGTGCTAATTAAAGCATTGGCGGAGCTGTAATTAACTGCTCCTGTTAATGACGGGCTCGGAAGCCTGGGAATGAATCATCCGATAATCCTTTTGCGAGGGATGAATGCAGGCATGGAAGGATTTCCCTTTTTTCCACTGGAATTTCTCAGAAATGACAATAATTAGGAGTGATGGTAGAAAATTACAGAGAGGGATCAGCCTCCATCTCATTTCTGATTGATCTCTTTATTTTGGGGATCTTTTAAAGGGATTTAGGGTGAAAACCTTTAAACCCTCAGGATATTTTTGGGGCTGGGAAAATCCTGGTGCCACAATTGCCTGTTCCAACTCCCATCTCAAAGTGGCAATTATTTTTCCGAGGGAAATCAGCAGCAGGATCTGCCCTCAGTTCCATATCCAGGGATGGGATGGGATCCATGGAATGGGATGGGATCCATGGGATGGGATGGGATGGGATCATGGGATGGGATGGGATCCATGGGATGGGATGGGATCCATGGGATGGATGGGATCCATGGGATGGGATGGGATCCATGGGATGGGATGGGATCCATGGGATGGATGGGAATGGGATGGGAATGGGATGGGATGATGGGATGGGATGGGATCATGGGATGGGATGGGGATGGGATGGGATGGATGGGATCCATGGGATGGGATGGGATGGGATGGGATGGGTGGATGGGATCCATGGATGGGATGGGATTCATGGGATGGGATGGGATCCATGGGATGGGATGGGATTCATGGATGGGATCCATGGATGGGACCATGGGATCCATGGGAGGGATATGGGATCCATGGATGGGATGGATTGGGATGGATTCAGGATGGGATGGATAGGATGGGATGGGATCCATGGGATAGGATGGGATGGGATCCATGGGATGGGATGGGATGGGATCCATGGGATGGGATGGGATGGGATCCATGGGATGGGATGGGACAGGTTGGGAATAAATAATTAATTCCATCACTTTGTCATCATCCTCATGTTGCCTAAAGCCTGGAAAAACTTCCAGGTGCTGAAATCTGGGAATTGCAGGTAAGTAATGGAATTGCAGGGACAGTTCCAGAGGGAGCCCTTGCCTGGGTGAGTTCGAATGGATCCAAACAAAAACCTGGGAATGTTGGAGGGGAAACCTCCTCTGGAATGTTCGCTGTGATGGAGCAGATCCCCACTGGGATCTCCAGGGCTGAGGGCAGGAGTGAAGGGGACAGGAGGAGATTTGGGAGCCTTTAATAAGAGCAATTCACCGGAAAAACAGAGCAGGGGAGCAGAGATCCTGGTGGGATCCAGGGATGGTGCTGTCCTTGTACTGGAGGGCAGCAGCTCATTAAACCTCAAAAAAAAAAAAAAAAAAAAAAAAAAAAAAAACACCAAAAAAAACCAACAAAAACCCAGGAAAGCACGTGATTGGGAAAAACTCCATTTGGGATGGGCTCCTTTGACCACGAGCGTTTTGAGGGGTATTTTTAACAAATGAGTCCAGACGAGTTTGGAGGGGATTTGCTCCTGAACGGGTTTGATGATTCCCTGTGGAATTTCCTGTTCTGCATCCGTTCAGCATCTCCTTTTGATTCTGAGTTGGAAATCCTCACCTTTGCATCCAAATTCCCACCTTTGCATCCAAATTCCCACCTCTGCATCCCAACAGCCCTTCCTCGCTGCGGGCACCGTCCCCTCCTCCCGCCCGGCGGGGAGGACTCCTGGAATGGATGGCACAGCTCATTGCCAAGGAAAAATCAATTAGCTGATGGAAAATGCTCTGGGCTCCTCCTCCTCCCTCCCTGTCCCTGCGGGGAGCTGGGCTGCCTGCGAAGGAGCAGCCTCAGGGACATCAGCGGGGATTAGAGGGGAAGGAATCCTTAATTCCAGACTTTTCCCACTTTTTTTTTTCATGGCAGAGCAGGATCAGCTGGGATTCCCATCAATCCGGGAGGAAAGGGCTCTTCCAGGGCTTCCTGGAGCAGTTTCATGACACTTCTCCATGTCCATCGTCCTTTTTCTATTCCCGAAATTCCCTCATCCCATTCCGGATGGCAGAACGTAAATCCTGGGAATCCAGGATGCCCCAAAAGCAGTGAGGATGTGGATTTGAATTCCTATTAATAAATATTCCAGGGAATGGCTCCCCTCGGATTGTGGTGATGGATCCCATGGAATCTTTGGGAAAGAGGCAGGAGTGGCCCCTGGGAGGGATGGAGGAAGGAGAAATGGGAGAAATGGAGAGGAAAAAAAAAGCTGGAAAGGCCCATGGATCTCTGAGCCGGGAGGGTTCTGGGAACCTGACACTGCTTAGGCAGGATTTGGGATGAATTCCACCCAAATTCCTTTCAATTTGGTGGGGAAATGAGCAGGCATCGTGTTGGAGGAAGGTGGGGAACAGGAAGGATTGAGTGGGATTGGAAAATAGGAAAATGAGAAACAAAATTCATATTCTAACAGGAAAACAGAAATACCATGGCAGGAAAAATCCTTAGAAATGAGTTCAGAGGAAGGTGAAGGGATAAGGGTTAGAAAATGAAGCGTGGCTGGGCTTTACCACACAGCTAAAAGCTGACAATCCCAGCTTTCTCTGGAGCAGCAGGAGAAGGAGTGGCTGAGGATTAAAAGGCCTTGGATGCAGCCTGACCCAAACTCTTCCATGACTCCCTGGGTATTTATCTGAAAATTTGGGCTGATTTTCTGCTTCCCACCAGTGCCAGGACTGAGCTTTGTGGCTCTGCCATGCTTTGGGATTTCCTGGCGGGATGGAAGGGGCTGTGTCCCCTCTGTGTCCCCTCTGTGTCCCCTCTGTGTCCCCTCTGTGTCCTGACAGGGCTGTCGGCTGCAGGGGGATCCAGTATTATAAAAACTTAAAATAGAATGCAATGAGATAAAATGGATAGAATAGAATAGAAAGAATAGAAGAATAGAATAGAATAGAATAGAATAATAGAATAGAATGGGGGTGCCTGACGTTCCCTCAGCCCCTCCTGACTGGATCTGGGGGAGCTGGAGCCTCCGAGGGTGAAGGAAAAGGAGGGACAGCGCTGGGGGGAGAGGATGAGGGGGAGGAGGAAGATGAGGAGAGGATGCTGAGGGCGGGATGAAGATGAGGAGAGGATGCTGAGGGCAGGAGAAGATGAGGAGAGGATGCTGAGGGCAGGATGAAGATGAGGAAAGGATTCTGAGGCAGAAAATGAGGAAAGGATTCTGAGGGCAGGATGAAGATGAGGAGCGCGCTGAGGATGCAGAGGGCGGGATGTGCGCGGGAGACGCTGCGCGGGGCCGGAGGGGCGGATCGCGGGGAGGGAGCGGGTCGGGAGGCGGTGCGGAGGGAGGGTCCGTGCGCGGGGGGGCGCGTGCGCGGGGGTGCGGAGGGGGTCCGTGCGCGGGGGGCGGGTCTGTGCGCGGGCGTTGCGCGGGCGGTGCGCCCGCCCGGGCCGCGCCGGGCGGCTCCGCGGGAGGCGGCGGCGGCGGCGGAGGCTCCGCGGCCGCGGCGCGGCGGGGCCGGGGGGTGCT
>VKON01002468.1:41253-60446 GCA_009741485.1 Malurus cyaneus samueli
GGAAAAAGAGGGAAAGTAAAATGGAGAAAGGGGGAAAGGAAAATGAAAGGGAAAATTTAAAAAGGAAATTAAAAGGGAAAAGGGAAAATGAAAGAGGAAAGGGGAAAAATAAAAAAGGGTAAAAAAAAGGCAAATAAGAAAGGAGATAAAGGACAAGGGAAGAAGAGGGAGAAAGGAAAAAAATAAAAGGGAAAATGAAAGAAGGAAAAAAGAAGCAAGGAAGGGAAAATAAAAGGAAAATTGAAAGAAAATAGGAAAAGGTGAAAAGGAAAGAAAAAAGAAATAAAAGGGAAAGAAGAGGGGGAAAGGGGAAAAGAATGAAGAAGAAATGGAAAGCAATAAATGGATAAAAAATGAAAAATAAAGGGGAAAAAGAAGAAAGCCAGGGCTGCAGCAGGGACAGCCATCCCTGTTCCCAGCACTGCCGGCCGGGGTTCCATTCCCAGCTTTTGGGATGTGGAGCGGGAATTCGGGAATTCTTCCCTCGGAGCTGCTCCCTGGGCTGGGTCTCACCTGTGCCAGGGGACGTTCAGATCCAGGCAGGGTCCAGATTCCCTTTGGGAAGGGGTTTTTTTTATATGGAAAAGATTCTATTCCTACAAAACAGTGTGGAAATGCAGATCCCAACCCACTGGCATCAATATTCCTTTATTTTCCCTGCGAAGCTCAGAGAAAAACCAACCCCAAAGCCTTAAAGTGGGAAATCTGTGCAGAAATCCCTTTTGCAATGAGAATTTTGGGATGGATTTTCAGGATTGGAAGGAGCTCGGCTGTCCCTCAGCATTCCTGACATTTCCCCCCTCATCCTTGGGGTCATTCTTTACAAAATATTCCCTCTGGAGCTGCCTGGGGTTGGATTCTTCCTGGGACTCGGGGGAGGTGTAAAATTCCATTTGGGATTTCTGCGTTTCAGCTCTGGAATTCTCTGGGAGCAGCCGGGGCTGTGTGGGATCACAGCTGGATCTGGGAGCTCTGGAATGGGATGGGATGGGATCCATGGGATGGGATGGGATGGGATCCATGGGATGGATATGGGATGGGATGGGGATCCAGGGATGGGATGGGATCCATGGGATGGGATGGGATGGGATGGGATGGGATCCATGGGATGGGATCCATGGGATGGGATGGGATCCATGGGATGGGATCCAGGGGATGGGATGGGATCCCGGGAATGCTGCACACCCGGGGCACGGGGAATGAACCGGGGTCAGATCAGGACTCAGGGAAGGTTTCTCCATGGAAAGGGAACTGCCCTGGGCAGGGGGAGTCACATTCCTGGGGGATTTTAAATCCATGGATGTGGCACTGGGATAGTGCTGGGAATGCTTGGGCTCGCTCTTGGAGGGCTTTTCCCACCTGGACTTTGTGGGATTTTGTGATTTCCTCCCCCCAGTCCCAAGCTCATCCCATTTCTGTGTCCCCACTTTGTCCTTAACTCCCGATTTCCCTGTGAAACTGTGGAATCTTGGAATGTTTGGGTGGGAAGGGATTTCAATCCCAGTGGGCAGGGACAATTCCCGGTATCCCAGGGGGCTCCAAGCCCTGTCTGGGCCACCCTTGGGCACTTCCAGGGCTGAGGAGGAGCCTGCACCCCATTATAGGTCTGAGGAACCCCCATCCTATTTCAGAGCTAAGGAGGAGCCCCCACCCCATTACAGGGCAGAGAAGCCCCCATCCCACTCTAGGGTTTCCCACTCCTCTGCAGACTTTCCCACCATTGTGGGTTTCCATCCCCCGGTCCACCCCCTTTAGGGTCTCCCAGTCTCAGGGTCTCCCACCCCATTGCAGAGTTTCCCACCCCTCTCCAGGGTTTCCCATTGCGCTGTTTCCCACCCCATTGCAGTTTCCTACCCCACTGCAGCATTCCACCCCATTCCAGTGTTACCCACCCCCCTCCACTGTTTCCACCCTCTCCAGAGCTTCCCACCCCATTCTAGGGTTTCCATTTCAGTGTTCCCACCCCTGTCCCGTATTCCTGCCCCTGTCCCCACTGTCCCCCTGTCCCCATGTCCCTGTCCTCCTACTCCTGTCCCCATGTCCCCTGCCCCACATTCCCTGAACCCTGTCCCCATGTCCCACTGTCCCATGTCCCTGTCCATGCCCTGACCCTGTCCCCATGTCCCCTGTCGCTCTCCCCCTGTCCCCTGTCCTGTCCATGCCCTGACCCTGTCCCCTGTCCCCCCATTCCCTGACCCTGTCCCTGTCCCACTCTCCCCCTGTCCCCATGTCCTGTCCCCATGCCTGACCTGTCCCTGTCCGCAGTCCCGGCAGACCCCCGAGGGTGAGTTCCTGCCCCTGGACCAGCTGGAGCTGGATGTGGGGTTCAGCACGGGCGCTGACCAGCTCTTCCTGGTGTCCCCGCTCACCATCTGCCACGTCATCGACGCCAAGAGCCCCTTCTACGACCTCTCCCAGCGCAGCATCCGCACCGAGCAGTTCGAGATCGTGGTGATCCTCGAGGGCATCGTGGAGACCACGGGTGAGTGCGGCACCGGGGGGCATCTGGGGGACATCTGGGGGGCATCCCAGAATCGCTGAGTGGGGCACCGGGGGCATCCCATGGGCATCTGTGGGGTATCCCGTGGGGTATCCCGTGGCCATTCTGTGGCCATCTTGTGACCATCCCAGGGATCTGTGAGTGGACCATCCCATGGCCAACCCATGGCCATCCTGTGGGTCATCCTGTGCCCACCCTGTGCCCATCCCATGACCATCCCATGGGCCATCTCATAGCCATCCAATGGTCATCCAATGGCCATCCTGTGACCATCCTGTGCCCATCCCATGGGCCATCCTGTGCCCATCCCGTGCCCATCTCATGACCATCCCATGTGGCCATCTTGTAGCCATCCAATGGTCATCCAATGGCCATCCCGTGCCCATCCCGTGACCATCCTGTGGTGATCCCATGGCCATCCCGTGACCATCCCAGGGATCTCTTGAGTGTGCCATCCCATGGTCATCCCATGGGGTATCCCGTGGGCCATCCACTGCCCATCCCATGCCCATCCCATGACCATCCCATGGCCATCCCATGACCATCCTGTGCCACCCATGGCCATCCCATGACCATCCTGTGCCCATCCCATGACCATCCTGTGCCCATCCCATGGGCCATCCCATGACCATCCTGTACCCATCCCATGACCATCCCATGGCCATCCCGTGCCCATCCCATGGCCCTCCTGTGACCATCCCATGCCCATCCTATGGCCATCCCTTGGGCCATCCTGTGTCCATCCCATGACCATCCCATGGCCACCCTGTGCCATCTTGTGGCCATCCGTGCCCATCCCGTGCCCATCCTGTGTCCATTCTCCCTGATACTTCCCTAAAACTCCCTGACATTCCCCCTAAAAACTCCCTGATGTTCCCCTAGAAAGCCCCTGATATTTCCCTAAAAACCCCCTGATATTCCTCAAAAAATTCCTTGATGCTTCCCTAAAAACTCTTGATACATCCCTGAAAACTCCCTGATGTATCCCTGAGAACTCCCTGATGTATCCCTGAGAATTCCTTGATAGATCCCTAAAAATCCCCTGATATTTCTCTAAAAATTTCCTGATATTTTCCCAGAACCTCCCTGACATTCCCCTAAAAGCTCCTTGACATTTCCCTCAAACCTCCCTGACATTTCCCCAAAACTTCCCTGGTATTTCCATAAAAATTTCCTGATATTTCCCCAAAACTTCCCTGATATTTCCATAAATTTCCTGATATTCCCCAAAACTTCCCTGATATTTCCATTAAAACCTTCCTGATATTTCCATAAAATTTCCTGATATTTCCCCAAACTTCCCTGATATTTCCATTAAAACCTTCCTGATATTTCCTAAAATCCCCAATATTTCCCTAAAATGCCCCATATTTGCTCCCAAACCTCCTGATTCCTAAAAACTCCCTGACATTTCCTTGATGAGTTCCTGGTGTTGTGACCTATTTTTGGGAGCTGAGCTGAAATTGGAAAAATGGGCAAAAATGTCCGGATGCGGCTGGAATGGGGGGGTGGGCGGGCGGGAAGGGGAAAAGTTCAGGAGGGAAAAACGGGAGAGAAGGGGAGGAAGGGCTGGGACTGAGCTCATCCTGAGATTTTAGGGAGGAGGAGACACCTGAGAGGGTTTAAATCCTGCAGGAATTCCAGATTTTCCTCTCAGTTTTGGGAATGCTGCATTTTTAGGGAAGAGGGACACCTAGAGAGTTTAAATCCTGCAGAAATCCGTATTCTCCTCTCAGTTTCGGGAATGCTGCATTTTAGGAAAGCTGGCACCTCAAGGGTTTAAATCCTGCAGAAATTCCAGATTTCCTCTCAGTTTTGGGGATGCTGTGTTTTTAGGGAAGAGCTGGCACCTCAATGGGTTTAAATCCTGCAGGAATTTCAGATTCTCCTCTTAGTCCTGGGGATGCTGCATTTTAAAGGAAAGGGGACAAAAAGGGACACCTGGAGGGTTAATCTGCAGAAATTCGGATTCCCTTTCAGTCCGGGATGCTCTTTAGGGAAAACTATACCTCAATGGGTTTAAATCTTGCAAAAATTCCATAATCTCCTCTCAATCCCAGGGATGCTGCATTTTTGGGGAAGAGCTGACATCTGAGAGGGTTTAAATCCTACAGAAATTCCAGATTCCCTCTCAGTCTTTCTGCGAGGGGAAGATTTAGATGGAGATTGGATTTAGGAATGCTGGTGGAGGTGGGAGGGGCATGGAATTCCACCCCTGGATCCCTGGGAATGCCCAAGGGACAACCTGGGACATCCTGCAATGGGATGAGCTTTGAGATCCCTTCAACCCAAACCATTCCAGAATTCCTGGACCTACAATTCCTCTGGGAATGCTCTGAGTGGATCCCAACCCAGGAGCTGGGGATGCTCTGCTGTGGCACTGGGATTGTTCCCGTTTTTTGGAGCCTTTCCCAGCGCAGATTCTCCAAAGGCTTTTCAGCACCCGGGGCTGGTGACGATTCCAGCTGATCATTCCCGGTTATTTTGGGCACCTCTTCCACCCCTCAGTCATGAGGAAAACATGGAATGGGGAAGAACATTCCAGGATATTTTGGGTGTCTCTTCCTACCCCCAATATAAGGAAATAATGGATTTGTGAAGAACATTCCAGGTTAATTTGGGTGTCTCTCCATCCCTTTGTTATTAGAAAACATGGAATGGGGAAGAACATTCCCAGATATTTTTGGGTGTCTCCTCACCCCCCATCCTTAGGAAAATGTGGAATTGGGGAAGAACATTCCAGGATATTTTGGGCTTCTCTTCCACCCCTCCATGATTAGAAAAATATGGAATGGGGAAGAGCATCACAGGATATTTTGGATCTCTCTTCCCCTCCTCCATTATAAGGAAATAATGGATTTGGGAAGGACATTCCTGGTTATTTTGGGTGTCCTTTCCCCCTGTCCCCATCATTAGGAAAATGTGAAATTAGGAAGAACATTCCAGGATATTTTGGGCATCTCTTCCACCCCTCCAAGATTAGAAAAATATGGAATTGGGAAGAACATTCCCCAGTTTTTTGGGCATCTCTTCCATCCCCCTGTTACTAGTAAAACATGGAATAGGGAAGAACATTCCAGGATATTTTGGATCTCTCTTCCACCCCTCCATTATAAGGAAATCATGGATTTGGGAAGAACATTCCAGGATATTTTGGGCGTTTCTTCCACCCCTCCATGATTAGAAAAATATGGAATTGGGAAGAACATTCCAGGATATTTTGGGTGTCTCTTCCCCCCTCTATCATTAGGAAAATGTGGAATTGTGAAGAACATTCCAGGTTATTTTGGGCATCTCTTCCACCCCTCCATGATTAGAAAAATATGGATTTGGGAAGAACATTCCCCTTTTTTTGGGCATCTCTTCCATCCCCCTCTTATTAGGAAAACATGGAATGGGAAGACATTCTCGGTTGTTTTGGGTGTCTCTCCCCCTCCCCCATCATTAGGGAAAATATGGAATTGGGAAGAACATTCCAGGATATTTTGGATCTCTCTTCCCCCCCTCCATTATAAGGAAATAATGGATTTGGGAAGAACATTCCTGGATATTTTGGGTGTTTCTTCTCCCCCTATCATTAGGAAAACATGGAATTGGAAAGAACATTCAGGATATTTTGGGTGTCTCTCCCCCTCCCCATCATGAAAATATGGAATTGGGAAGATAAGGGATTTGGAAAGAACATTCCAGGATATTTTGGGCATCTCTTCCCCGCCTCCATCATTAGGAAAACATGGAATAGGGAAGAACATTCCAGGATATTTTGGGTGTCTCTCCCCCCCTCTATCATTAGTAAAACATGGATTTGTGAAGAACATTCCCAGTGTTTCTTTTCCAAACCCTTTTTCCTTTTTCCTCATTGCTGGGATGGGGAATCAGAAGCTCCGTTGTCAGCAGAGCTTCCTGGTTCGTTCCTGGGGGGAATTTAACTTTCATCCTGGATTTTCCTGCTGGGATTTGCCTCTGGAAGTGCTTGGGATTATGCAAACCTTTACAATTTCCGTATGATCCTGCAATTTCTCGATAAGCTGCTAAAATTCCTGGAAAATGAGCAATTAATAAGGATCTGCAGCAGACAAAGCCCCGCAGGAACGGTTTGCGCATCCCTTTTCCAAACTCATTAAATTTATTTTGGAAAGCTCTTCCCGTGATTTGCCCATGAAAGGACTCCAAGAGCCTTCCAGGCTTTTTAATTAAAGGAACGGGGATGGAATCAAAGGCCTTTCCCTCAGGTTTTGCTTTTAAAAACATGAAAAAAAAAGGGAATTAAGGAACCACAGGAAAGGCTGTGTCAATCCATGGGGAGGAGATCGGAATGCAGCAACTGGAGGGAAAGAAGGGCTGTGACAGAGCTGAAAAATGACCATTTTCCAATGGAAATTCTGATCATTCCGTTTAAAAATGGGATTTTTTTGGGTGTCTGTTCTCATGGTCAGTGAGAAACCTCATTGTACAAATTCAGCAACTTCAAAGGTGGAACATAAAATACAGGAATTCCAGAATGGTTCAGCTTGGAAGGGACCTTTCAAGGTCAATTCATTTATTTTATCTTTCCATTCAGATTTTGGGGAATTTTTTTTTGTGTTTGCGATGGGAACAGGACGACAGGAGAACAAAATTCAGCACTTCAGCTATTGGCAGTGCCTTTGAAATTCCTTTTATTTTATTTTAAACATTTTTAAACATAACCTGAGCACGGTACAATAACCATTCCAAACTCGCAGGACTTCCCAGTTCAGCAGATTTTTTTTTTTTCCCCAGTGCTGCCGGTACAGAAAATCCGTCAGTGGAAAATCCAATATTTTTTGGTCATGTGGACAAACACGTTTTCTGTAGCAGAGTCGGGTTTTTCTGGGGTTGGGACTTTCAGTTCCAGCTTCTCTCTGACCCCCTGGAGCTGCTGGGGGGAAAAAGAGGGAGGAAAAGGTGGAATGTGGGGAAAATTCAGAGTTTGTGTGGAGGAGGCACAGCCGGGAGGGAGGAATTTTGGAAAAAATATCCCAGAGGAGCTGTGGGTGCCTCTGGAATCCTGGAAGTGCCCAAGGCCGGGTGGAAGGGCTTGGAAAACATGGGATAGGGTGGGATTGGGATGGGATTGGGATGGAATTGGGATGAGGTTGGGATGGGGTTGGGATGAGTTGGGATTGGGATGGGGTTGGGATGGGATTGGGATGAGGTTGGGATGGGATTGGATGGATTGGGATGGGATTGGGATGGGAATGGGATTGGGATGGGGGGGATGGGGTTGGATGGGTTGGATGAGTTGGGATGGATTGGATGAGGTTGGGATGGGATTAGGATGGGATAGGATGTGGATGGGATGGGATGGGGATGGGGTGGGATTGACGGTCCCACGCTGGGGTTTGGTGCTGCTGTGTCCGTATTCCCACAGAAAGGCGTTTCCAGGAGCAAAATTTAAGGAATGGCTCCCGGGGCGCTCCGAGGCAGCAGCGGAGCTCACCTGGAATGGATTCCTCAGCGGAGCTCTGGAATGAGCGCCGGGAGAGGCTCCTAATTAGGAGTTAATGGCTCATTAGCGCGAAGAAAGCGCTCTGGGGTTGGCAGGGATCGGGATCCGCCCCTGCAGCGGCTCCCGGGAGCGCTGAGCGGGGCTGGGCCGGGAGCGCTGTGGAACAGCAGCGTTTGGGGGATCTGAGGGTGTTCTGCAAAGGGAATTCCCGGTGGAATTCCTGGAAACCGAGCTCCCTTGGCTGTGGAAGCTGTGGGGTGACCGCTCTGGAGCCTCCTCTGTGTCCATCCCAAAGCGGGGCTGGGAAAAGATGGGGAAATGGGCAGCAGTGAATGGATCCTGTCCAGAGAGGTTTAAGGATATAAATCACGGAATTTCGGGATGGGTTGGGTGGAAGGGACCTCAGAGCCCATCCCAGACACCTCCCACTGTCCCAGGGGGCTCCAAACCCCGGCCAAAATGGCCCGAGATGGGAAATGGAGAGCTGGAGAGGGACTGGGAACAAGGGATGGAGGGACAGGAGCCAGGGAATGGGGTCACACTGCCAGAGGGCAGGGATGGATGGGATATTGGGAATTGGGAATTGTTCCTGGGAGGGGCTGGGATGGAATTCCACCCCTGGATCCCTGGCAGTGCCCAAGACCAGGCTGGAGCACCCTGGGACAGGAGAAGGTGTTCCTGGATTTGGGATGGGATGGGATTTAAGGTCCCGTCCCTCCCAAACCACTCTGGGATCTGTGCAGTGCGGGAACCCCTCTGCATCCCCCCAGGATTTTTCCTGGAATCACAGCAGTGCCCTGATACTCGGAACAGGGAAAGGTAAAAGGCACCAGCCAGAATTCCCAATCCCACAAATACCGAGCCGCCGGTGAAACCTTCGGGAAAAAAAGGGATGGTTTTATGGGGAATGGCAGAAGCGCTGCGGGTTTGCAGGGTTGGAGGCAGCCCGGGGACAGCGGAGTCAGCAGGATCGGGGCGGCAGCGAAGGCTGGGATGTAAAATTAGAAACCCTCGCAGGCATTTGCGCTGCTCCGGCTGGGATGGGGCGGATCCATCCTGCCGGGAATAGCGGCATGGCATCGCATCTCCCGGGAAATGGGCGCTAATTAACCCTGGATTGATCTGATGGGTGACGTCACATCTCCCGGAAATGGGCGCTAATTAACCCTGGATTGATCTGCTGGGTGACGTCACATCTCCCGGAAAATGGGTTCTAATTAACCCTGGATTGATCTCCTGGGTGATGTCACATCTCCCGGGAAATGGGCGCTAATTAACCCTGGATTGATCTCCTGGGTGACGTCACATCTCCCGGAAAATGGGCGCTAATTAACCCTGGGAATAACGAACCTGCCCGTGGGATGACATCACATCTCCCGGGAAATGGGTGCTAATTAACCCTGGGAATAACGAACCTGCCCGTGGGATGACATCACATCTCCCGGGAAATGGGCGCTAATTAACCCTGGATTGATCTCCTGGGTGAATGGGCGCTAATTAACCCTCCCTCGGTTCCCGATTGATGAAGCGATTCCCTCCGTGGCACCCTGGGGATGCTCTGGATCCCATCCCATAATCCTGAGCCTGTCTGTGCCCCAGGAGATGTCGGGCCCGTGGGATTTGGGATGCTGATCCCAGCTCTTTTGGGATGTTGGTTTTCCTCAGGGAGAGGTTTGGGGAGCCCAATCCTCATTCCCAGCTGTCCCTGGATCCCTGGCAGTGCCCAAGGCTGGGTTGGATGGGGTTTGGAGCAGCCTGGGACAGTGGAAAATGTCCATGGGATGGGATGGATGGGATGATATGGGATGGCCTTTAAGGTTCCTTCCCACCCAAACCACTCTGGGATTCTGGAATTCTGGGATTGTTCTCACAGGAAAAATCTGGGGATACCTGAGGCTGATGGGAGCTCTGGAGAGCATCCACTGCTTTTTTTTCCAGGGTGTGGGACAATCCAGTTTGTGTCCAAACCCCATTTTATCCCTGTAAATATGGGGAAGGGAGCATTCCTGTGCCATTCCCACCCTCCATCCTTTGTCACTGCACTCCAGCAGGGGATGAACTCCTGCCCTCCTGGTGCTGCTGAGTCAGTCCAGCGCAGCAGGAGGGGATTGGTGCCAACCTGGGGATGTGGCAGATGGCTCTGGCACACAAACCTGCTCCAAGGAAAGAGCTGGAGGAGCTGGGATCAGCCCTGACGCATTCCAGCCTCGGGGAAAGGAACCGAGCCCAGCCTGGGGTTGGGATTTAAAAAAAAACAGGAGAGGATAAAAATAGCAGGGAGAGTGTCAGGCAGGATTGGTTATTGCACGGAATGTGTGCCGGGTGCTTTGGGCCGGATAACTGCTCCTGCTGCTTTGCAAAGAAATGCTGCTCCAGGCTGGCGAGGGCAGCACTGACAGATTTTCTGTTTTCCTTCTTGTTTTTGTACAAGGAAACTTTCTATTTATCCTCTTGTTTTTGATACAAGAAAACTTTCTGTTTTTCCTCTTGTTTTTGATTCAAGAAAACTTTCTGTTTACCCTCTTGTTTTTGATACAAGAAAACTTTCTGTTTTTCCTCTTGTTTTTGGTACAAGAAAACTTTCTGTTTTTCCTCTTGTTTTTGGTACAAGCCTGGTGATCTGTGGATATGGGAGCAGGAGCAGGATGGGCTTTCCTGTGCTGCTCCTGTGAAATTTTGGAAATCTGCTGTGATTTGGGTGAAGGGTGCTCCTGGCAAAGCCCAGGGTGAGGGGCTGCGGGTGCCAGGGAAATCTGGGGGTGTGAGGAGCTGGAAAGGGCTCTGGGAAGAGGCCTGGCTGATAAGGAAAATACCTTTGGTGTCAGGGCTCTGTTTAAATGTCAGGAATGCTCCGGGAGAGCAGCGGGAATAGGGCAGGAGGTATTTATGGAGCGGAGATAAATGGCGTGTCTGGGTTGAGGGGCAGAGCAGCAGCCTGGCATCGCTCCCCAGCACGAGGAGAAATCAAATATTTGGGATGAAAGTGATGCCTGACTGACAGGAGCGTGATCCTGACACAGGATTATGGGATGGGATGGTTGGAAGGGTCCTAAAGGTCGATCGCCATCGATATCGATATTGTGCAGTCAAGTACTCGGAGATTCGGTGTGGATGGGGATCCAGATGTGGATGGTGCCATGAGGTTTAAAGATGTGGCCTATGGGGATGGATAGTACTTGTGGTTTACTAGCTGTCAGAGTAATGCGTACTTCCAGGATTGTGGATGGGAATATTGGTTTAGGCACTCTGTGGATACGGATTTAGATGTGTATGGGCATACAGATATGGATGCAGATGGGGATGGGGATACAGATGTGGACATGGATAGATGCAGATACAGAATCAGATGTGGATGGGGATACAGATGTGGATATGGATATGGAGTTCAGAAGTTTGTGGATACGGGATTTATATGTAAGCCCCATGTTGCATATAACAGATGGTGGATACAGATGCAGTATAATATTGGCGTGTTTACAAGAGTAGTTGAAGATGTGGATATGGAATTCAGATGCAGATTTAGCAAAGACTCAGATTGTGGTTGCATGATTGGCAGTGCAAATACAGAAGACGGAACGTGGAGTGACTGTGTGCAGATGTCGGTGCAGATTAGGGGAGACAGATGTGGCTGACTACTGTATGTTGGTTTCAGATCGGATTACGTGAGTTTCAGGCCTGTGGATGCAGATGCAGTGATACACCAGACTGCGATGTGGAATGCAGATGGGGTGCGGGATACAGATGTGGATTCAGATGTGGATGGGGATACAGATGCAGATATGGATTCAGATGCGGACGTGGATACAGATGCAGATATGGATGGGAATGCAGATGTGGATATGGATTCAGATGTGGATGGCCATACAGATGCAGATACAGATGCAGATATGGATGCAGATGGGGATGGGGAAGCAGATGTTGATGTGAATATGGATTCAGATGTGGATACAGATTAGAATTCAGATATGGATGGGGATAAGATGTGATGTCGGATATGGATTCAGATGTGGATACAGATTCAGATTCAGATATGGATGGGGATACAGATGTTGATGGGATATGGATGTCAGATGTGGATACAGATTCAGATTCAGATATGGATGGGGATACAGATGTTGATGCGGATATGGATTCAGATGTGGATACAGATATCAGATTCAGATATGGATGGGGATACAGGATGATTCAGATGCAGATATGGATTCAGATGTGGATGCAGATGTGCAGATACAGATGCAGATGGGAATGCAGATGTGGATGGGGATACAGATGTGAATATAGATGCAGATGTGGATGGGGATACAGATGCAGATGTGGATGGGATCAGATTGCATGGTGCATACAGATGTAGATAGTGTGGATACAGATTCAGATGAGGTATGGGGATGCAATGAGTGTGGAATCCCACCATTCAGTTCCCTGAGGGGTCGCAGTGGAGCCAGGGCTGTAGGGTTTCCAGCAGTGTGGTATTGCGTCTAGGGTCTTGCTGGTGAAGCTGCAGCGATGCTGCTGACAGTGTCAGAGTTTGAGGGGCGCAGGTTTTGCGGTAGGTTAAGTTAACTCACTGTGCAGAAGCATATGCATCCTTCTTCAATTCCAGCTCTTTTCGCTCGTAATGTAAACGTGGGAGATTTCCAAGGGAACAGGAAGAGAATATGCTTTCCACTACAACCTGTTAATAAGAACAGTGGGAGCAACCATGGAGGCCAGGTTGGAAAAATTCTGTGGAAGTGTTAGGCATGGTGTCCCTGGATGGAGCTGGCGTGGGATTGGCACTCCGGCGAGGGGTGTGTGTGCAACGCAGGGTGCGATCGAACTTCCACCGAACCCACAAGAATGGGAATCTAGATATCCACTGGCGGAAAACATCATGGTGCAGCGACCATGGTAGCAGTCAATAATCCGGATTATTATTTATTGTATTATTGTGTGATTTATTATTATTTATTTATGGTTTTATTTTTGTTATAGAAACTATGGTGGTAAAGGCAGACGAAGCATCAAATAGAGAAGGAATACAAGCTCCAAGAATGTGGTGAATCAGACAGGATTTAGATTATGTCCCAGGTGACCTAATATATAATATGTTATAGGGTATACAGATGTTTTAACGACATAATATTATAGATATTATATGCTGTAATGAAATAAGTTTGCATAGGTATTACAAGTACTATGACCTATGTTATAAATAGTGATTATCTCATATATCATATTAGTCAATTATATGCAATCAAGTATTCATGTGTTGTCTCAAGTGGGATATTTACTATTTAATATAGAGTGCCTATAATATAGTCCTGGCCTGTGTCTAGCATATTTGTGAAGTCTACTTACATTAATTCAATTTGATGGATTGATTAACATATTATTAGGTGTGATATTAATTAGAGATAATATCAATTTGTGTCAGGTAATAATATGCAATTCTGAGTCATTACCATTAACCTCTATCACATGTGTGGCTTGGTTTCCAAGGAGAAATCATTTTTCTGTGTCTCAAAATAATGGCAGGTAAAATAATAGATAGATGAATAATAATGATAATAATATAATAATAATAATAATAAACAGGATTCTAGCATCACTCCCTTGATTCCTAAGGTGGCCGAGGCTGGAGGCAGAGGAAGGCAGCGTTGTCCCTCTCCAGTGTGTTTTTGTTCCCTGTTCATTTTTTGGGGCCAGATCCCCATTTTTTGGGTGATGGATCTGGGAGCAGGCTGCTGCTGAGGCTTTCGGAGAGCAGTGAATGTGTTTTTCGTAGGATTTGTTGCTCGCTGAAGAGTTGGAATGCGCCCATGGGGGGCTGGTGTTGTGTGTGCTCATGGGTAGGGTGGAAATGGGGAATAACTCAGGAATTCTTTAGGTCCCATTTGGCATTGCAGCCCTGAATGTCCCTGCAGCACCTTCCCAAGTGTCTGGAAATGTGGATGGGAACTCCTCGGGTCCTCCCTTCCCGCTGGTCTTGGCTCCTTTCCCCTCGGCAATGACAATTTAACATTATTCAAAATCACCAAATCCTTAAGGCTGGAAACGACCTTTAAGGTCAAGTCCAGCCACCAGCCAGGCCACCTCTGACCCCTGTCCCCAAGTGCCACACCCACAGGGCTGTGAAACCCCCCTAGGAATGGGGGTTTCCCAAATATCCATCCTAAAATTCCCCTGGTGCATCATTTCCTCCACAAAAAGGCCTTTTTAAATACCTTTGAACCCATAAAACCCATTTCACGGAGTTATTCTGGGATTTCTGCACGTTCCCAGTTTCCTGGAGCCAGGTGGAAGTTTTCCCTCCCTTCTCCTTTCAGGAATGACGTGCCAGGCCAGGACATCCTACACGGAGGACGAGGTGCTCTGGGGCCATCGCTTCTTCCCGGTGATCTCCCTGGAGGAAGGCTTCTTCAAGGTGGATTACTCGCAGTTCCACGCCACCTTCGAGGTGCCCACGCCGCCCTACAGCGTGAAGGAGCAGGAGGAGATGCTCCTCATGTCCTCGCCCCTGATCCCGCCCGCCGTCAGCAACAGCAAGGAGAGGAACAACTCGGTGGAGTGCCTGGACGGGCTCGACGAGGTGGGCGCCAAGCTGCCCTCCAAACTGCAGAAAATCACCGGCAGGGACGACTTCCCCAAAAAACTGCTCAGGATGAGCTCCACCACCTCGGAGAAGGCCTACAGCATGGGCGACCTGCCCATGAAACTGCAGCGCATCAGCTCGGTGCCCGGCAGCTCCGAGGAGAAGCTGGGCTCGCGCGGCGCCAAGGCGGCGGCCGATGCCATGAGCCAGTCGGTGGCCGAGCTGCCCCCCAAGCTGCAGAAGCTGTCGGGGGGCGGGGGCCGCATGGAGGGCAACCTGCCGCCCAAACTGCGCAAAATGAACTCGGACCGCTTCACGTAACCCGCCCGGCGTGCCTGCCGCGCCCGGACTGCTGGGGAGAGTGCCTGGACTGTCGGGGAACGCGTCTGGAGTGCCCGGGAGAGCTCCTGGAGTGCCGGGGAGAGTGGCTGGACTGCCGGGGAGCGTGTGGGACCTGGGGAACTGGAGCATCCCGGAGGCGCCAGCGCACCCCGGGGATCCTGCGTGTCCTGGGGATCCCACGCACCTTGGGGATCCCATGCACCCTGGTGATCCCCATGCATCCCAGGGATCCCGCAGATCCCGGAGGATCCCGTGTGTCCCAGGGATCCTGAAAATCCTAGGGATCCCGTGTGTCCTGGGGATCCCGTGCATCCCGGGGATCCCGCACGTCCTGGGGATCTCGGACACCCTGTGGATCCTGCAAATTCCGGGGACCCTGCAGGTCCCAGGGATCCCGGGCACCCCGGGAACCCTTTGCACCCTGGGGATCCCGTGCATCCCGGGAGATCCTGCAAATCCCGGGGATCCTGCACACCCTGGGAATCCTGTGCACCCCGGGGATCCCGCGTGTCCCGGGGATCCCACGTGTCCTAGGGATCCTGCAAATCCCCGGGAGACCCCGTGCACCCCAGGGACCCCACTCACCCCGGGGATCCCGCACACCCCGGGGATGATCTGGTGCACTCCATGGATCCCCCACACCCCCATAACCCCGCTCACCCCGGCGGGGCCGGCTCCTCGGCACGCCCCATCCCAGCAGTCTGCGCATGCAGTCCCAGTGTGCCACCTCTGCATCCAGCCCCTGGCATGACTCCTCCTGTACTTACAGATCCCCAAAAACACGCGGGGGGTCTTCCTTCCCCCGTATTCCTGAAGGAATAGGGACGACACGGAGCGGGGAGCTTTCAGGGTAAGTTTTGCTGGAGTTGAGAGCGTTTGGGGTTTTTTTTCCCGCTGCGGGCCGTGCTTTGTTCGCCCCGGTTGCTGCTGCATGTGGGTTTTTTTTTTCCTCCAAGGAGGTGTTTCTGTTCACCCCTCACACCCAATCTGCTCACCTTCCATCCACTGCTGGTTTCTGCGTTTGCTTTCAGGTTTTTTTTGGGGGGGGGGGGTTGTTCCGCGTCAAGCACTGTGGAATAAAAAGAAAAAAAAAAATCTGTATTTCATCAGGCTTTGGTTAGAGAAGAAACTTGTGTTGCTAGGCCTGGGCAAAACCATAAATAAATAACTCGAGTTCACACTTTAGGCACAATTAATAACATTTTTTAGAAAACTTTGTGTGCAAGGAAATGAACAGGAGGTGCTTGGATTCTCCTGCTGGTGGAAGCCAGCCCTGAACAAAGCTGAGTGTGCCCATGGTGCCACGGGGGCTCCTCTGGGGTGGAGCTGCACCCTAAAAGCAGAGCCTCAGTTTCCCCCATCCCAGAAGGGGATTGGGGCCCAGCCCTGACTCCATGCTGCTTTTCCCTGGTGACAATGGTGTCTGGTTCTGGGGTGGAGGTGGCCCTCAGACAAACCTCGTGTGAATGTTTGATATTGGGGTCAATCCCTCTGTGGCTGTGTTTGGGGTTCCTTTGCCTGCCTCGTTTGGGATCAGGCCAGGGGCGTTCTGGGATGGCTGTGATGGGGCCTGGAGGGGGTGGAGAACCTCCCAAAAATCCCTGAGAGGTGAGGGACCCCCTGGGCTGTGTTTGGGGCCTTCCCAGAGGCTCCTGCTCAGAGGAGGTTTGGGATGGATGGATGGATGGATGGAGGAATGGCTGGTGGGAAACCACCCCACCCTGCTGGGAGGGGGCTCTGGGTGATATCCCATATGGGAAACCCTTGGGATCACAGCCAGGTGATGACATCTGTATGGGAAACCGTCGGGATCACACCCAGGTGGTGTCACCCATATGAGAAACCCTCAGCATCATGCCTTCTATATTCTATTCTATTTTCTCTATTCTCTATTTTCTATTCTATTTTCTATTCTATTCTATTTACTCTTTTCTATATCCTATTTTCTATTCTCCATTTTCTATTCGGTTCTCTATTCTCTCCATTCTCTATTCTATTTTCTATTCTCTATTTTCTATTCTGTTTTCTATTCTATTCTGTTCTATTCTATTTACTCTTTTCTATTCTCTATTTTCTATTCTCTGCTCTATTCTGTTCTGTTTTCTCTATTATCTTTTCTATTTTCTATTCTATTTACTCTTTTCTATTCTCTGTTCTATTCTGTTCTCTATTTTCTATTCTCTGTTCCATTCTGTTCTCTTTTTTCTCTCTTTTCTATTTTCTCTATTCTATTTTATTTTCCATATCCCATCCTATCCTATCCCATTTTATTTTGTTCCTCTGGCACAGCAGCTCAGGTGCAATTTGGGGTCCCCTGAGGGTCTTTCCACAAATCGAATGAAAAATGTTCCAGGGAGAAGAGCTGGAGCTGGAAAACCTCCTGGCAGTCCCAGCATCCCAAAAAAACCCTGGAATTATGGGAGACACTGGAGGAGGAGCCGCTCTTAAATCCCGAGTTAGAATGAACTGGAAAATTCTGATTTTTTACATAAAAACGTGTCCCAAAAAAGCAGATATGAATGGAATTATTACCCTGGTAAAAATGAGTAAAAAAGAAGGGACAGAATTGTTGAATCCATCCCGGAATGAGGTGACAATTCCCAGGGTTTGTGGCCCGGAATGAGGTGACAATGACGCGTTTTATGACAGTGAAATACAAACACGGACACCTGGCCTTGGGTATTTATTTTGGGAACTTCCCTATTTCATTGGTAGGGGTGTGGTCACTCATTATTTTAATTAATTAATGAATTAATGGACATCTGAACCCCAGTTTCTGCTCATTACAAAGGACTGTAATTAGCAATGATTGATTATTGATTGATTGATTGATTGATTGGTCGCACAGCCGGTCTGTGTTCTCTCCTGCTGAATTCCCGCTTGGATTCTCCTGGAAATTGTAAATATTTCAACCAGAATCAATAAAATCAATGAAATTATTGCAATTTTGGGTGTGCAGTGTTTGGATGAAGGCTCAGGTTTGGGCTGGGCTCTGCGGCAGAGCCGAGTTTGGCATTAAAGCTGCAGAGCTGGGTTTTATCTCCGGCTTTGTTAAACCGGCCCAACCTGGGGCTGTTTTGGGGTGTTTGTCCCTTTTTCCCCCTTTTTGTCACTTCAATAAAAGTTCTCAATTATAAATTCTGTGTTCTTGCTCCTCTCCCCTTGGGCAAGGGTGAAAATAAGCCTCATCTTTGCTCGGAAAAGAGGCAAAAATAAAAATTAAAAATACGAAATTCATGGGTTGGGTGAGTTGGGTTGGTTGGGTTGGGTGGTTGGTTGGTGTTGGGTTGGTATGGGTTGGGTTGTTTGGGGTTGGGTTGGTTGGGTTAGGTTGGGTTGGTGGTTTGGGTTGGGTTGGTTGGTGGTTGGGTTGGGTTGGGTTGGGTTGTGGGTGGTGGTGGTTGGATGGGTGGTGGGTTGGTGGGTTGTGGTTGTTGGGTTGGGATTGGGTGAGTGATTGGGTTGTTGGTTGGGTTGGTTGGGTTGGGTTGGGTTGGGTTGGGTTGGTGGTGGGTGGGTTGGAGGGGTTTGGGCTGGGTTGGGTTGGGTTGGTTGGTTTGGTGTGGGTTGGGTTGGTTGGGTGGGTTGGGTTGTTTGGGTTGGGTTGGGTTGGTTGGTTGGGTTGGGTTGGTGGTTGGGTTGGGTTGGGGTTGGGTTGGGTTGGGTTGGGTTGGTTGGGTTGGGTTGGGTTTTGTTTTTGTTTTTTTTTTTTTTTTTGGTTGTTGGTTTGGGTTGGGTTGTGGTTTGGTTTGGTTTTGTTGGTGGGTTGGTTGGTTGGTTGGGTTGGGTTGGGTTGGTTGGTTGGTTGTGTGGTTGTGTTGGTTTTTGGGTTGGTTGTTGGGTTGGGTGTTGGGTTGGGTTGGGGTTGGGTTGGGGTTGGTTGTGGTTGGTGGGAGATGGGGGCTGTGTCTCAGGAAAAAGGGAATTCTTCTATGGAAAAATGGGAATTTTTATTGTCCAGCCCCGGGAATTACAGCTGAAGAATCAACAGAGGCTCCCAGAGCTTCCTCTTTGTGTTTTACTGTCAACATAATGTCCAAAATTTGGATTTTGAGTGTAAATTTGAGCACTTGGGAAGCCACGTGTGGTTAATAAAAATATATATATACAAATAGATAGATAGATAGAATAGATAGACAGATAGATAGATAGAAGATAGATAGACAGATAGATAATTAAATAAATGATCAAATAATAAAAATTATATACGCAAATGGATAGATAGATAGATATAGATAGATAGATAGATAATTAAATAAATGACCAAATAATAAAATAATAACTATGTAATAGAATATAACAATAATAAT
>VKON01002469.1:15134-43619 GCA_009741485.1 Malurus cyaneus samueli
GCAGAGCAAAGAGACCCTCTCCTAAACAATGGAACAAAAGAACCTGTGACTGAACTGACCAGAAAACCCCACACCCTGCCCCCATCCGGCACACGGGAAGGTGGGAGGGGGTGGGGGGGGGAAAGAGAACAGTTTCTTAGGAGTGCATTTTGCTCCTCATTATCCTCTTCTGACTCTGTAGTATAGTAATAAATTCACATTTGCAACTTAAGTGAGACCGGTTTGTGACCTTGACATTTTTTCCAGTTCCTTATCCAAATCATGAATTCCTTGTGTTAATAGTTTTTTTTGTCCCTCACTCGCCCACTGTGCTAGAGGAGAGCAAGTGAGAAAATGATTGTGCGAATGCCCTGGCATTGCACCAAGCGTTCAAACCAATGAATAGGATACTTATGGGACAGACAGTGTCAAAGTCTTTTCTGAAATCCAGGAAATTCCACCACCCCTGCTCTACCTATCATCTATCCAACCAGTTGTCCACATCATAGAAGCATTCAGTTGGTTAAGACATGATATTCTCTTTGATGTATCCATCTGGACCTATTCCTGACACCTTCTCTGCTTTCCATGTGCTTAGAGATGGCATCCAGGAAGAGCCATTCCATCACCTTTCTGGGGATGACTGGTGAGTCAAGTGAGGGTGGTAGTTCCCTGGGTCCTACTTCTTGCCCTTTTTGAAGACCAGGGTGACATTTGTCATCTTCCAGTCCTCAGGCACCTCTTCTGATTGCCACGACCTTTCAAAGATGATTGAGAGTGGCCGAGGTATGCTGTCAACCCACTTCCCTCATGAAGAATTGCTCAGAGATCAGTGAGGGATCATATTGCTGAGGACAATGTCAGAGGGCATGGAACATCCATTTGGCCAGTTGGGGTGAGCTGTCTGTCCTTATTTTGGCTGGGATAGAATGTACATTTTCTTACCAGCTAAACGTTAGAGACTGTGTTTGAGATTTCAGTGAGAATAATATTGATGAACAGGATTTTGTTTGTTGGCTAATTACGTGCTTATCCTGCTCAAACGCTCTCAGTTCTCAGCTCTGCCAGTGAGGAGCAGCAACAGAAGCTGGGAGGGAACATAGTCGAGACTAGCTGATGGAAGAACGGCCAAAGAGGTATATACCCATACCATAGAAGTCATTGCTCATATGAATAAACTGGGGGAGTAGCCAAGAGGGGCCCAAATGGCCTGCCAAGGACTGACTACGGCATCAGCAAGCCGGTGGTGAGTCAATTTGGTATTATGCATCACTTATGTTCTTTTTGGTTTAATCTCTCCCCCTCTTTCTTTGATTCAATTAATGTCACCATTGTGTTTATCATATATATTTTACTTTTTTCATATAATTGAATAGTCTGTATATCAACCCATGATTTTATTTCCATGTTTTGTTCTCTATACTGCTTCCCCATCCCAAAGGGGGCTTGGAGTGAGCAGGCTCACTCCAACCAAGAAGTATAAGAAACCTGTGTAAAACCACATTCTAGGTGGTCCTATTTTAATATGATGCCTGTTATGAATGGAGACCAGAGCTTAGACAAGTCCTGCCTCTGACTCAGATTTCTGGCAGTAGCTCTATTTGAGGTGGCTGTCCTAGTTAGCTTGAATAATTGTAGATTCCTAATCATCTGCTTATGATTAGAGAAGTTAAACACTCTTCATGATAACTATACAATATAGCGAGAGCTTGCTCTGGTTTGGTGGTGAATGTCCTCCCTCAAGGACAATGGGAGGGAAAGAGACAAGACACACACGTTTTTTTTCCTCGGGAGGCTCTCTCTCTGGGATAGCGGTTGAAAAAGAACTGCTCTTCCTGGACTGCCTCTTTTCTGCTGTTCTTCTGGACTTGTTTTTCCTCGAATTTGTTTCTCCTCTTCATCATCTGAGAATTGGGAGGATTTCTCGTGGCACGGCAGGGAGAAAAATCCTTCAGTGAACTATCGGAGAGAGACTCTGTCGAACCCCTCTGGGGGCCCGGAGGGGAAGCAACTCCCAGGAGGGAAGAGAAAAGCTTTGGGATCTAACACGGATTCCACCACGGTTTTTTTTTTCTTTGTGTATATAATTATTTAAAAATAAATAGTTTTTTTTTCCCCTTTTAGTTTGTTCAATTTCCTCTCTGTGGAAAAGGTTGTCTCTAGAACCCGGGTGGAGAAAAGAGAAGGGGAAGGGGTTGCTGGAAACTTGGAGGGTTTTTGCCTCCACATTGAAGATTAATTCAAACCACAACAGGTGGCCTGCACCCCAAATGGCTCTCGCTCAAAAGTTCTTAACAATGGCCAATTAGATCTATTACAACATTAATTATTTACTTAATAGACACACAATTAAGAGACATAAGACTTTTAACAGACTGCTTACTACACAGGAATAAAACAAAAAAAGGACTACTAGTAGATAAAAATACAGTGCACAATAAAAAGGTACCTATATTACAGCTAGCAAAGAAACAGATTCAAGCCCTGCTTCCCGGGAAGTGCCCAAACAATGCTGCTAATGGGAAGTAGAGATTGATTTCCTTTTTTTTCCTTTAGCTTTTGCGTGCGCAAGTCTTTGCTTATTTTTTGTATCTTTGCTGTAATAAAACTACTTTATCTCACCCTGCTGGCTGTTTGCCATCTTACTCTCTCCCTTGTCCCAGAGGGAAAGGGAGTGATAGGGAGACTTAGTGGGCACCTGGCATCCGGCCAGGGTCAACCCACAACATTTTGGCATAAAGCAATGCAATACCTTTCACATCAACAGGTAGAAACACTAAGAAAACTTTAACTTAGCTTGCCTGTGTAAGGATCTGTTGTCTGATTGTTTTTGCTGCTTTCAAAATAACAGCTGGTTTTGTACTAGCAAGTTACAATTGTATTTACTATGAACTAGTGCCTAGAAACATCTAGGCAATGCTTTTACTGCTACAGATTACTCAGAATACACTCTGTTACAATCTAGTTGATTTTTAGGTGAGCAGTGTCTGTTTAAGATACCCTGGAGCATCTGAATTTGTGAGTCTTGCCCTAGCTGAAAGGGAATTGTTACATTTGGTATATTTGAGCTCTAATGGATGCTGAGTCTGAAACATTTTTGACTGTAAAAGAGCATAGAGTTGGTTCTTTTTGGCTGAAAGGTTTGGACAATTAAGTTTTTACTGTGAATGTAGCTTGTTTGCCATAAATACGAATTTCCCATTTGAATGGAGCATTGCAAAACAATCACCTGGGAATTCTGGGTGATTCTTTTTGCCAGTTGAGAACATTTCCCAGGGAGGTGCATGTACTACCTTGGGCTCTTTCCACTGCCCCACCTCTTTGAAGCAACTTAGTTGGCATGGCACTGTGTTTGCCAGCTGCTGTTTGAAAGCTGCTGGAGCTGACTTGGTGGTGTATTGTTTGGGAATTGCTGCCTAAAATAGGAGTCCTTTTAACCAGAAATATGTGTACATGGCAGAAAATGTTATCTGCAGGTGTTTTCAAGCCTCCATCTACTGGAAGAAGGAAATTATTGCAACACAGCCAAACATATTTTGGAGCGGTGGAAAAAGCAAATGACTATGTATGAAGTTTTGCTCAAACTGTACCTGTTTGGAATAATTTGACTTAAACAGGATTGTTTTTGAAGAATATTTGCAGATTTGAGAATGCTTTGTAAGCTTGTAAGGTTTTCATTGAAATGCCTTTTTTAGTTTAGATGGTGCTTGTTGTGAAGGGCTGATGAAAACCACAAGTGCTTTCAGAGGTGGGGAGGCCTAATGTTTAGAGAACTTGGTCCCAAATACTTATGGTTATTTAGTTTGAAAGAATATAGGCTTTAATTATTTTAAAACCCCCAATACTTACAAATAATTATACTTGTCTTATGAGTAGAGATGTAGTTTATTAAAACCAGGATTAACAATACGAGCAGTATTGTGTTAATGATTGCAAGTCAGTGCAAAGCATGCTTGAAAGCTATTGCTGTTAGTGGGGATTTCACATTGTGAATATTGGAGTTTATCTATGTGGAGGGGAGGGAGAAAGCTGCATATGATATGCCAAAAAGGTGTTTCTTCAGTAATTAAGCAGTATTTTTTGTTTGACACCATTTCAGCTACCTGCTTAATTTGTGAGGTTTAATTAAGATATAGTCAGCTTGTGCTCACATGGACAGAAATAGTGTGGCCAGCAGGACTAGGGAAGTGATTGTCCCCCTGTACTGGGCACTGCTGAGTCCTTGAATTCTGGGTTCAGTTTTGGCCTCTCACTACAAGACCGACATTGAGGTGCTGGAGTGTGTCCAGAGAAGGGCACTGGAACTTGGGGAGGGTCTGGAGCACAAGTCTGATCAGGAGCAGCTAAGGTAGCTGGGATTGTTAAGTCTGAGGAAAAGGAGGCTCAGGGCAACCTTCTTGCTCTTTACAACTGCCTGAAAGGAGGTTGTAGTAAAGTGGAGGTTGGTCTCTTTACTCAGGTAACAAGCATCAGGATGAGAGGAAATGGCCTCAAGTTGTGCCAAGGCAGGTTTAGATTGGATACTAGAAAAAATTTCTTTACAGAAAGGGTTGTCAAGTATTGGAACAAGTGCCCAGGGAAGTGGTTGAGTCATCATCCCTGGGAGTGTTCAAAAAACATGCGAATGTGGAACTTGGGGGCATGGTTTAGTGGTGAACATGGTGGTGCTGGGTTGATAGTTGGACTTGATGATCTGGGAGGTCTTTTCAAATCTTAATGATTCTATGACATAAAATCAATGCTTAATTTGCTTGAGGAAAAGACTCTTTCCTTTTGGGGTCTAGCTATGTTGTTTATTTGTGGTTTGGAGAGTTTTTTTTAAATTTTGTTTAGTTTGTTTTTGGTTTTTTGAAAGAAAAAAACATTAGCAGATCAGAGAGCAGAAGCAAATAACCATTTTTAAAATCCATGTCCTCAAATGATAATTTGATGCTTTGAGGCACAAATGACCTTTCTAAGCAACCCAAACTTGTCAGACAAAGGAATGATAGAAACAAGCTGCTTTAATACAATAGCCTAATTTTCAATTCTGTCTTCCTCTTCCCATCAACATTAACCTTGTGCTTTTGCTACATTCAAATTTAGATGTGTATGCATCAATGGCAAGATGGTGATGGAATCTAGACAACCTGTGCAAATTGAACCATAGACTTTAGCTTCTGAAGCCCAGGGCGTGTGAATAATGCTTTCATCCATAGCTACCCTAGCTGGTATTACTTAGCACTGGAAAAGGAATTAGGTATGGGTCAGAAGCATAAGGCAGAATTAAAAGGGGATGTCTTCTTGTTACAAAGCTGAATAGGGGAGGGGAAGAATCAAAACCACCACCACTTCTTGAAGCCTTTAATTTAAGTGTTTAGAGTGTATGCTGTACAAACAGAAAAAACAGTGTATCAGTGCCAACTTTCTGTCATTGCAATATTTACCAAATAAAAGACACACATAAAAGCTTGGTATGGAAGGTATAAGGCAATATTAAAAAAATGAATGTCTTTATACAAGGTAATGCATTCTTTTTAATTTTTTTTGCATGCCTCTTTCTAAAAAGAAATTAAACTAAATTTGGTACTTGAATATCATTCTTCCCTGCCAGCTGTGCTTGAAAGATCTCAATCTCACAGAGGAATGTGTTTTTGAATCAAGCACTACAGTAGTACACTTCTTTTCTAGGAGATAAATATAATTAAGAACTAATAATCTGGTGTTGCAGTTCTGGTATCTTGTAAATTTTTTCTTATTTTTTTTTGTCTTGCTCAGTGCTTACTCACTGATCCACATCCAAAAAAGGAATATCAAATTTCTGAATTTTGAATCAATTGAAAGTTTATAGACTTTTTCAATCATTCTATGACTATCTTTCACTACATTATCTATTTGGAGATTACCATGGCTGTTCTTGCTATATAACGACTGTTGGTTTTCTTTTAGATAAAAAGCACAATCTTTCTATGACCTTCCCAGCCAATGGAAAGAGAGTCAGCCTAGTGGTAATTCTCAAATATTCAGAGCGCTGAGAAGTGTCATAAATTAGCAGTGATTATGTTATTCCGGTTCATAATATCTTCGGTTACTATATCTTTTATATTAGGGCTATTAAATCTTTAGGGATGGGCCAATATGCACGTATGTTATGCAAAATTAATGTGGCTCCATTAACTTTGTATTTTAGATGACCTTTAGTAAGTGGTTGACCCTGGCTGGATGCCAGCGCACCTAACACAAAGCCACTCGATTACTGCCATTCTTCATCTAGACAGGGGGAGATGAAATATAAAAAGGTTCATAAGTTTGAGATAAGGACAGGGAGAGATCACTTACTCATTGCTATGATGGGCAGAACAGACTTGATTTGGCTATTAATTGAATTTCTTGCTAACAAAATCAGAGCAAGATAATGAGAAGTAAAATAAATTTTGAACATTCCCTTCCCCCCCACTCCTCTCTCCTTCTCAGCTCTATCTACTCCCGCAGCAGTACAGGGAGACAGGGAATGGGGGTTATGGTCAGTTCATCACCTGTTGCTTCTGATGCTGCTCAGAGTCCTTCCCCTGCTCCAGTGTGGGGTGCCTCCCATAGGAGACAGTTCTCCATAAACTTCTCCAATGTGAGTCCATCCCATGGGCTACAGTTCTCCACAAACTACTGCAATGTGAGTCCCTTTCCACGGGGTGCAGTCCTTCAAGGACAGGCTCTCTCCAGCATGGGTCTTCACGGCTAGGTTCCACAACCGTCCTACCAGGAAACACTGCTCACTCCAGCATGGGCTCGTTCTACATCTGTTAGGTCCTGCAGGTTCCTGCCAAGAGGCCTGCTCAGCACAGGCCTCCACAGGTCACAGAGACCTCCTTCTTCAAGGCTCTCACCTCTGTTTGTGTGGGATCTCCTCATAGGCTGCAGGATGGATGTCTGCACCCCATGGAACCTCCCATGGAGCTGCAGGGGCCGAGCCGCCTTAGCCATGGCTTCACAGCATCGGGCTCCGGGGATTCTCAGCTCCGGTGCCTGGAGCACCCCCTGCCCCTCCTTCCCCACTGACCTTGGTGTCTGAAGAGTTGTTCCTCTCACATATTCTCACCCCACTCTTCTCTGGCTGCAATTACGACTGTATAACAACTATTTTTTTTTCTTCCTAAATATGTTATCACAGAGTCATTACCACCATTTTTAATTGGCCCAGCCTTGGCCAGCAGCAGGTCTGTCCTGGAGCCAGCTGGCATTGGCTCTGTTGGACATGGAGGAAGCTTTTAGCAGCTTCTCACAGAAGCCACCCCTGTAAGCCCCCCTGCTTCCAAAACTTGGGTATGCAAACCCAATATACCTTCTAAAACCTGATTTATACAAAAAGAGGAATAGGAGAAAATATTTACCATGTGAGTTTATCTTTTTGGCCTAGAAGATGGTTCATATAGAACCTGTAGTGGTAATTTTTCTGACATTTCAGGATCCATTCATGAATGTATTTTACTTTTCAAGACTTGCTGACTTTCATGTTTATTGGATATTTTTTTCACATAATTTTGTTTTGGTGGTTTGTTTTGATTGCTTATGAAACAAAAGTATATATGTTTTGTTTCTTAAAACCTTTTTGTTTTGATTGCTAGCAAGGGGAAACTGCACACTGCTCTGATGTCCTGACATCTTATATAAAGCATTCAAGTCAGCTGAGGCTGAAACTTAGCCAGATGCTGTACCTGTGTCAGTCCTGGTGGGCTAGAATATATTACTCCTCACAGGAACTGTGGTTATCTGACTTCAGAGAGAGGAGAAACAAAAGTAAAATCCTAATTATTGCTTCCAAAAATACTGAATTCTTTCTATACATCAACAATCTGTAAGACATAAAATTTTGCTCTCTGGATAAGAACAGAGACACCCTGTTCTATTCTAGTGTCTGCAGAATCATCCTGAAAAGCTTTTCTGGACTGTAAAGTGTTTTATCAGTCTATGGTCTTCATTCAGATCTAGGAGCTGTGACTGCCACAATGAATGCATATGCATGTATGAGACCTGTACAGAATTGCTGGTAGAAAACTCGGGCCAACAGCATATAGCTCAACATATTCACATAAGTACAAATTATGATTGTTAGTTATGCCATAGCTTATTAAGTTTGCAACTGATTCTGGTAGTTGTTCCAAATTGCTATCTGACTGTATTTAATTGCACACAAACAAATGTAGTTTTGCTTTAAATTGGTACAAATATTTCAAACCTAGCTGGGCATATTTTAAGCAAATAAGTTGAAGAACATTAAATAACTGAAATGGTAAAGAAAGCAAAACACAAAGCTACATATACTTAATTTTTATAGGTACACTGGTAACTGTTGATAAATTTGTTTTAGTTTTCTGAATTTTTTTTGGTGTTTTTTTTTTTGTTTCTTTGTTTTTTGGTGGGTTTTTTAGTGAATTGTAACTTAACCAAATGGTATTACTTAATTTTTTACTACAACTGCTGTAGAAATGTGGGCATAGCTACTGTTTTGGTAAACAAAGTCTAGTAGCCAGATGGCAGTAATATTTAAAAAGTTGAGTGATATGATTTGGGAAGCATCTGACTGTAATATGCTATGCTTTGCCTAGGTACCTTAAATTTAATATACAGTAGAAGACACTAAATGTGTTATCCCTGCAGTGGTTTCAAAGAACAAATAGACTATTATGTAGAATACAAATAATGCATATTAAAATTGCAGTTGATACTTTCTGATAGATGATCCAAATTGCTGTCAGACCGTATTTATTTACACCTAACCAGATGTGCTCCTGCTCTAAATCAGGATAATGATTCCAAATCTAGTTATGCATATTTTAAATGAATGTTAAATACTATGCTTCAAATATTTTCTGATTTCAGGAAGGCTGAATTTTGCTAATAGGTCCTTTCCTCACCCTTATTCCATTCTATCCTTCTATTTGAAAGGTTAAAACTTGGTATATTTCGTTAGCTGCTGTATGACTGAAGAGCTGCTTTTGAGTGAAGAAGGAAAATAGTTTTTTTTGCAGGGTACAGATGCCCAGCATACTCTACTGTTGTTTGTATATTTTTAACCGCTTGAATAATTGTTTTCCATGGTGCATTAAAATAGTCAGCCCTGTGCAATCTATAATAAAGGGGAAAAATACATATTCCCACATCAAATCAGTGATGATGATTTTTGTGAATTGTGAGTATAATACTCCATAGTGCTACAAGCATTAGCAAACTGCCTCTGGTGTTTTGGAAGCTTTTTCTCTACCTTCTGAAGTATAGTGGTGGTGTGGGTCAGTGTTGGGGTGAGTGGGGCTTTCGGAATTCAGAGGAAAACAAAGCAAAACAAACTTCATGAGATGGTTGGAGGCATAGGTACTTGGTGAGAATACAGTCACTTTTTCTCTTCATTACCCTTGAAAGCAGAGGAAGCTTCCCTTCTTACTGTTATTTAAGAAAGAGATTTTATCAGAGATCTCCAGGCCAGGAGCTCTGAATCCAAACAAAGTTTGTTCTTTTTATTAAGTCTTTTTTCTAGCTTAACAGGTAAATAAAAAATGTTTGGTAGTTTGTTTCAGTAAGTTTCACTTCTGATTTCACCATTAACTCTGAAAGAATAATTACAAGTACTCTTTGTTTTGAGCTGGTCAGATTGTAGAAAATATTAAAAGTAATTACTCCTCTTACCATTTCATTACAGCAATGAAACCTACCAGTGTCCACAGAAAAACTTTGTATGTTTGACTACAAAAATTAGTTCATATAAAAATTCCCTGTCCAAATGTGCTTAACAATTAGGTTGCAGAAACAGCTAGATAAAAATCAAAATCCGTAAAGCTCACGTGAAATAGAAATAATGGTTCTGGATTTTCCAGTGTTCATTTATTTGAAAGGCAGACTGAAAGGATAAAGGTTACTTCTCTTAACATTCTGGATAATTTATTATTTTCTGTTTAGCTTTCTCCAAAAATCAAGTATTGTCCTGCTTCAGACAACTTTTGTTTTCCATAGTTTAGAAAGTTTGGAATTTTTAGTGCCCTTTCATGCAAAAAGCAAATATCCCTTTTCAAAATACAAAGTGTGGACTGCAACACCCTTACTCTTAAAAAGAAAATAAGAACCTCCTTTTCTGGGCCAGTTTTCTCTCTTGGAGGAATATTTTAAAAGTATATTAAATTTGTAAAACCAGAATATAAAAGTTCTATTTTATACTTAATTTTACATAGATTAATAAAAAAATAAACCTTTTTTTTGAGAATCTTGATTCTGATTCATTATTTGGTATTCACATTCTCTTCATATACTACAAGGAGTTGTGTTTGTAAATATGCTTATGGTAGAAGAAATAGAATTTTGTCATTTGTTTCCTGGGTTTTTTGGTAAGGGGTTTTTGTTTTTTTGTTTTTTTTGTTGTTCTGGACTGGCGATTCATTTGAGAGAAGGCTCCACTCCCCATCATATGCTTCATAGATTTCAACAGTTTTCACAGTCCTTCCTCACTAATAGTGTCAGCATTCCCTTATCTTGAGAGTTATGGAATAGTTTGTTTGAATGGTTTACTGCCTTTAAAAAAAGACATTTTGCATAATGTCTTGGTTTCAGCTGGGATAGAATTAATTTTCTTCTCAGTAGTTGGTAGAGTGCTGTGTTTTGGATTCAGTGTGAGAATAATGCTGATAACACAGCGATGTTTTGGTTGTTGCTGAGCAGTGCTTATCCTGAGTCAAGGGCTTTTCAGTCTCTCAGGCTCTGCCAGGGAGGAGCCGCACAAGAAGCTGGGAGGGAGCATGGCCAGGACAGCTGACACGAGGTGGCAAAAGGGATATTCCACACTAGAACATCACGCTCGGTATATAAACCATGAGGAGTTGGCCAGGAGGGGCTGATCGCTGCTCGGGGACTTGCTGGGCATCAGTCAGCAGGTGGTGAGCAACTGTATTGTGCATCACTTGTTTCTCTTGGGTTTTATTCCTCTCCTTCTCTCCTTTTCATTGCTATTATTGTTATTATAATTTCTTATTTTGCTTCAATTATGAAACCATTCTTATATACCCATAACAGCACAAAATTAAGATTAAAATATCCTTCTTGTTTCTTTATAGAATGTTATAGTCAGGTTCAAAATGGGAAAGGCTGATTTTTTTTTTGTTCTGATTGCATTCAAACTGTGTGTATGTTCACATGTGTGTAACAGTGGGAGGGAAATATGTTGGTCTTCTGCAGTGCTTCCTTGGTACAGTCTTCTCAGCATTTGCCGTCTATACTCTGATCAGGAATGCATAGCAGGCAGCAACTGATGCATTCCTCTGAGCTGTCAGGAAATACAGTAGTGTTTCCAGAGGGTGTCACTTTAGTAATGCAGAGTAGATTAATTATCTTTTACTTGGTCTGCTTTGGAAGTATGTGATTAAATTAGAAATGTGAGATGGGAACCATACATGCTAGTACTTACTGCCTTCTAGACTAAATGACCAGTCATTTTGTCACTTGGAATAGCCATATCCATAATATGTTTTCTGAGTTAGGTATAGGGAGAACTGGTGACACAGTCTTAAGACTGACATAGGAGCACATTAAAGTATTTTCTAAAGGACGTGAAACACCTTACATACATTGGTCCAACACTTGACCCAAGAAACCCCTTTATTCTCTAGTTTAAAACTGTTTTCTTTCATCTGATGTCATCTGCTATTGTGATTGAAATTATTAATAACTATGTAGTAGGACTTTATTACTACTTAGTGTTCTCTAGTAGAAAGACTAAAATTTGTTGCAAAGGCCACTGCTGTAATTCAGGTATTCATATTTCCAGTGGCAGTAGTAACCTGAAATAGGTTTTCCACCAGTTGCCCAGATATGATTCCCTTTCTATTTCCTTTCATATTAAAACAATGTCAAAGTATAGATTGGGGCATGAAACCCAGGAAATAAACTATGTTATTAGTTTCAGACCAGATTCTCGTGACTTTTGGTTACCTCACCTAAAGTCCTGGGGTTTTTGGTCTAGAATAGTCTACAAGGTGGTAATTTGGGGTTCTGTAAAAAAGAACACTAGGGAGAAGGCCTAATAAAATGTATGATGTTTTTCAAAGAGAGTGATGTGTCTTGGGGAGGAAACTCCCACCCCTCCCGCCTTCCCACGCACAGGGGGAGCAGGGTATGAGAGTTTTTCTGGTCAGTCCATAATGATCTTTGTCTTCCATCACTATAGGAGAAGGGTTGGTTCTTATCTCGCTCCAGGCTGTGGAGGTCTTTTCCCAGGAACAGACAGAATATCACTGCTGGTGGCATGGGATTTTTTCCTTTACCTCATCCACGGGGGAGGGAAGCAGTCCTCCAAGACTGTCTGTCTCCATACTCGAATTGGGAGCAAAACTTTACTCTTGAGTCTTAACACAGCTCCCTCCAGGCATTCACTCACTCCACACGTGGGCCACCACCCCCATGGCTTTGATTAATCCTCCAAGGCCAGGCAACTTATCTCTTGGGTCTCCAACTGGACACGGTCACCTCAGGAACAGCTTGTTTTACTCCATGGTTGGCACCACAGCTTGCAAAGCACCTTCTTTTCCTCCTCTGTCTCCCTGACCCTGTTGTCTCCATTTTCTCTCACATCTCCTCACCCTCCCCCTCTGTTCTCCCCTGTGCAAGGGGGGGATGGGGGCTAAAAGCTAAAGCTAATGGCAGCTGAAAACTAACTTCTTCTGAATTCTTCTTAAATATGAGACCATATGTCATCATAGAGGTGTAACCAGTATCTCCAATTGGCCCAGGCTTGGCCAGCATCCTGTCCATCACCCTCAGAGCCATCAGAGATTGGCCCTACAACACAGGGGGCAGGGCTCTTTTTGCTGGACAGGATGAACAAGATTTGTAGAATCTTCTCATAGCAGCGATTTTTGTGGCTTTGCCTGGTTTTCCCCCACTACTCAAAAACTGAACCTAGCAAAACCACCACATTATGCTACTTAAGATTACATAATAACTGAACAAACAGGCAATGAAAAGCATATAATTCTGTACATTATGCAGCAGCATTAAATATACATATTAGTAGGGCAGCAGATGCTGTAGTTCTGAAATTGCCATGTAAAATAGTGGTCTTTCACAGAAAGGTGCTGCCTTTTAGACTCCTTCACACATAATAAATAACTAATTTCAGCTCAATAGTCCATGAGAGACCACATGGGATCAAGGAGGATGTAGAGTGTTCTAGCAACCAAAACCAGCAGAATGTGCCAAGATGTGCTTTCAGTAAAGCAACATTTCAGAACTCTTGGGGGTAAATTCATAAAAAGGGATATTAATCTGTTACTTTGTATTCAAATTGATGGATTACTGCTGCAAACGGGCAAGCAGGCACATTTCAAGGATGAGACAATAAGTTTTGATGCCTCTTCTGAAGTGGTAGATGTCTTGTATTTTACTTTTTGTGTAACCAAAAGACGAAATAAAAACAAGTGAAAGCAAATAAAAACAAGTGAAAGCATACATAGGAATTGGCACTGAAAAGGTGAGCACTCATGGACATCTGTCACAACTCTCATCCAGAGATTCAGACTGTAGAGAAGGATTTCTATGAAAATGGTTGATAATGTTTGCAGCTCCTCATATCTGTCTCACTCCTTATCAGAGGACAAAGCCTCCTGTTTGGCTAAGTAAACAGGAAGAACTGGATGAACGGAAGAGTAATCCTTTCTACATAGTCTAATCTACCTTGGTATAGTCAATGAACTATTTGTACTGATACAAATAATAATACAGTGGTCAACCTTCTGGAAGCATTATGCTAGTTAAATGGTTTTTCCTTCCCATTTGTCTGAAAAGGGTATGGATAGATTTTTTTTTTGTTAATTATTTTGATTTAAAAAGTGGACAATTCTGGTATAGTACCCAGCTGCTGCTAAGTGACAGAGCAGGGGAGATTTATGGAAAGGGATGAGGATGTTGTTGCAGGGGACAAGATTAAAGGCATGCTTTTTAGATACTTTAAATTTCTTTTGAACCATTTAAAATACAAAGAAAACCAATAGATCTCTATGTAAGGGGCCTGACTGTAGTATTTCCAATTTATTTTGATGTCGGAGCTGACCATTTGTCGAGTGGCGGGAGAAATGCACAACGACCACCAGAGATGATCAGTATAACTCGTTTATTCCCTCAGCAACCATGGCTTTTATGCCCAGGTTCGCTAACGGTAATCAACTTCATACATATTACAAAAACTGAGCTCCTTATAGGCTACTTTAGAAACGATACCTTGCCGTTAGCCTCACAAGCTAGCGCCATCAAGTCGTTAAGTGAACTTAACGAGTCTGTCTCGGGGACAGAAGACCTCTTGTAACTTTCGGCTCCAGCAAGCTACTGCTTGCAGCTGACAGCTGTTAGCAGCTTTTAGTTATACTGAGATCGGACAATTCCAGAGTATTCTACATGTCCCTTATCGCGTAGCCAGCTTTTAAGCAGGCTCACTACATTTCCCCTGTTTTCTTTTAGCAAGGTTGAGTTAGCTTGAAAGTGAGAATTTGAACTACAAAAATAAGATTTCATAAAAAATTTCCCTGTCCAAAATTGGCTAACAATTAGGTGCCACGAAACACTTAGAAAATAATCAAAATCCGTAAAGCTGCAACGTAAAATAGAAATAGGTCTGGATTTCCAGTCATTATTTGAAAGGCAGACAGAAAGGATAAAGTTACTTCTCTAATTAACATCTGGATATTAATTCTTCTTTCGAGCTTCTCCAAAAATCAAGTAGGTCCCTGGCAAGGACAACTTTTTTTCATAGTGTTAAAAGGGGAATTTTAGTGCCCTTCATGCAAAAAGCCAAATATACCCTTTTCAAAATACAAAGTGTGACTGCAACACCCTTACTCTTATAAAAGAAATAAGAACTCCTTCTCTACAGGCAGTTTCGTCTCTTGGAGGAATTAATTTAAAAGTATATTAAATTGGAAAACCAAAAAAAAGTTCATTTGTATACTAATATTACATAGATTAAAAAAATAAACCTTTTTTTAAAATTCGATATTCGACTTCATATTTGGTATCGACATTCTCCTACTACCAAGAGTGTGTTGTTAAATATCATAGGAGAGAAATAGAGAATGTTCAGTTGTTCTGGTTTTTGGTAAAAGGGTTTTTGTTGTTTTTGTTGTCTGGCACTCTGGCCATGATCCATGAAGAGTCACTACCACCGCAATCAAATGCCTTCATAGATTCACACATTTCACAGTCTCCTCACTAATAGTGTCAGCAATTCCCTTATCTTGAGAGTTATGAAATAGTGTTGTGAAGTACTGCTAAAAAAACATTTGCATAATGCCTTGGTTTCACGTGGATAGAATTAATATTCTTCTCAGTAGTGTAGGGCTAGATGGTTTGGATCAGTGAGAAAATGCGAAACACAGCGAGTGTGTTGGTGTGCCGAGCATGCTATCCGATCAAGGGCTGTCAGTCTCCAAGGCTTGCCAGGAGAGCCGCTACACAGAACTGAGCGAGCAGCCAGACAGCCGACAAGAGGCGAAAAGGAATATCCACAGCTAGAACATCACCCTGGTATATAAACCGATGAGGAGTGGGCCTAAGGAGGGCTGATCGCTGCTCGGGGACTGCTGGCCAATCAGTCAGCAGGAGGACAAGCTGATGTGCTAGACATGCATTTCCTTATGTTTGATTCCTCCTTCCTCACTCCTTTCATGCAATTATTTATAATTCTTATTTTGCTCAATAAGAAACCATCTCTATAATCATCCCACAGGTTTCCTTTTCCACTGGGGGGACGGCGGGGAAGGGGAAAAGAGAACAAGCAACTGGTAGACTATGCCAGTATGGGTAAACCATTACATAAACCCATACAGCACAAAATTAAGATTAAAATAATCCTTCTGTGTTTCTTTATAAAGTGTTAGATCAGGTTCAAAAGGGAAAGGCTGGATTTTTTGTCGATTGCGCAATTCAACGTGTGTAGTTCACAGAGTTGAACAGTGGAGAGGGATATAGTGAGTTGGCATCTGGCAGGCTCTACTGATACAGCTCCCAGCATTGCGCTCTATACTTATCAGGAAGGCATAGCAGAGCACGAACTGCATCCTCGCGAGCGTCAAAAACAGTAGTGTTTCCAGAGGCACTTAGAATGCAGAGTAGATTAATTATCTTTACTTGGCTGCTTTGGAAGTATGTATTAAATAGAAATTAGATGGAACCATACATGCATAGACTTACGAGCTTCTAACTAAAACCAGTCATTTGTCACTTGGAATAGCCATATCCATCAAATGTTTCTCTGAGTTAGGTATAGGAGAACTGGTGGACACAGCTCTTAAGACTGACAAGGAGCACATTAAAGTATCTAAAAGGACGTGAAACACCTACATACAGGGTCCAACACTTGACCCAAGAACCCCTTTATCTCTATTTAAAACTGTTTCTTTCATCTATGTCACTGCTATGTGATGAAAATATTAATAACATGTAGTAGGATATACGTACTAGGTCTCCTCAGAGCATACGCAAAGACATAAAAGCGTCTGTGTGCGAGACACGGCCACTGCTGTAATTCAGGTATTCAATATTCCAGGGCAGTATAACCCGATAATAGGTTCCACCAGTGCCCAGATATGATCCCGTTTCTATTCCTTTATATACATACATTATCATATTAGATTGGAGAGCAGTCATGAAGAAATCTCTCCAGGAAATAAACTATGTTATTAGTTTCAGACCAGATTCTCGTGACTTTTGGTTACCTCACCTAAAGTCCTGGGGTTTTTGGTCTAGAATAGTCTACAAGGTGCCAGCAGCAGGTTCTGTCCTGAGCCAGCTGGCATTGGCTCGTTGGACATGGCAGTAAGGCTTTTTAGGCAGCTTCTCACAGAAGCCACCCCTGTAAGCCCCCCCATGCTTCCAAAACTTGGGTATGCAAACCCAATATACCTTCTAAACCTGATTTATACAAAAAGAGGAATAGGAGAAAATTTTACCATGTGAGTTTATCTTTTGGCCCTAGGAAGATGGTTCATATAGAACCTGCAGTGGTAATTTTTCTGACCATTTCAGGATCCATTCATGAATGTATGTTTACTTTTCAAGACTTGCTGACTTTCATGTTATTGGATATTTTATTTCACATAATTTTGTCTTTGGTGGTTTTTTTTGATGCTATGAAACAAAAGTATATATGTTTGTTTCTTAAAACCTTTTTGTTGATTCTAGCAGGGAAACTGCACACTGCTTCTGATGTCCTGACATTCTTATATAAAGCATTCAAGTCAGCTGAGGCTGAAACTTAGCCAGATGCTTGTACCTGTGTCAGTCCTGGTGGGCTAGAATATATTACTCCTCACAGGAACTGTGGTTATCTGACTTCAGAGAGAGGAGAAACAAAAGTAAAATCCTAATTATTGCTTCCAAAAATACTGAATTCTTTCTATACATCAACAATCTGTAAGACATAAAATTTTGCTCTCTGGATAAGAACAGGACCCCTGTTCTATTCTAGTGTCTGCAGAATCATCCTGAAAAGCTTTTTGGACTGTAAAGTGTTTTTCAGTCTATGGTCTTCATTCAGATCTAGGAGCTGTGACTGCCACAATGAATGCATATGCATGTTTGAGACTGTACAAGAATTGCGGTAGAAAACTCGGGCCAAACAGCATATAGCTCAACATTATTCACATAAGTTACAAATTATGATTGTTAGTTATGCCATAGCTTATTAATGTTTGCAACTGTGTCTGGTAGTGTTCCAAATTGCTATCTGACTGCTAAATTGCACACAAACAAATGTAGTTGCTAAATGTACAAAATATGTCAAACTAGCTGGCATATTTAACAATAAGTTGAAGAACATAAATAACTGAAACTGGTAAAAGAAAGCAAAAACACAAAGCTACATATACTTAATTTTTATAGGTACAGCGGAACTGTGATAAATATGTTTTAGTTCTTGAATTGTTTTTTGGTGTTTTTTTTTGTTTCTTTGTTTTTTGGTGGGTTTTTTAGTGAATTGTAACTTAACCAAATGGTTATTACTTAATTTTTTACTACAACTGCTGTAGGAAATGTGGGCATAGTACTGTTTTGGTAAACAAAGTCTAAGTAGCCAGATTGGCAGTAATATTTAAAAAGTTGAAGTGATATGATTTGGGAAGGCATCTGACTGTAATATGCTATGCTTTGCCTAGGTACCTTAAATTTAATATACAGTAGAAGACACTAAATGTGTTATCCCTGCAGTGGTTTCAAAGAACAAATAGACTATTAGTAGAATACAAATAATGCATATTAAAATGCAGTTGATACTTCTGATGATGATCCAAATGCTGTCAGACCGATTTATTTACACCTAACCAATGGTTCCTGCTTAAATCAGATAATGATTCCAAATTAGTATGCATATTAAAATGAATTTAAATACTAATGCTTCAAATATTTTCTATTTTCCAGGAAGGCTGAATTTGCTAAGGTCCTTTTCCTCACCCTTATCCATTCTATCCTTCTATTTGAAAGGTTTTAAACTTGGTATTTTCGTTAGCTGCTGTATGACTGAAGAGCTGCTTTTGAGTAAGAAGGAAAAGTTTTTTTTGCAGGGTATCAGATGCCCAGCAACTCCTAACTGTTGTTTGATATTTAACCGCTTGAATATGTTGTTCCATGGGCAAAAAAGTCAGCCCTGTCAATCTAAAATAAAGGGAAAAATACATATTCCCACATCCAAAATCAGTGAGAAGATTTTTTGTGGAATTGTGAAGTATAAACTCCATAGGCACAAGCATTACCTAAAGCCCTCTGGGTTTTGGAAGCTTTTTCTCTACCTTCGGAAGTTAGGTGTGGTGGTCATGTTGGTAGTGAGTGGCTTTCGGAATGTCCAGCGAGGAAAACAAAGCAAACAACTCATGAGGGTTGGAGGCATAGGTACTGGTGAGAATACAGTCACTTTTTCTCTTCATTACCCTTTGAAAGCAGAGGAAGCTTCCCTTCTTACTGTTATTTAAGAAAGAGATTTTATCATGAGATCTCAGGCCAGGAGCTCTGAATCCAAACAAAGTTTGTTCTTTTTATTAAGTCTTTTTTCTAGCTTAACAGGTAAATAAAAAATGTTTGGTAGTTTGTTTCAGTAAGTTTCACTTCTGATTTCACCATTAACTCTGAAAGAATAATTACAAGTACTCTTTGTTTTGAGCTGGTCAGGATTGTAGAAATATTAAAAGTAAGTACTCCTCTACCATTTCATTACAGCAATGAAACCTACAGGTCCACAGAAAAAACTTTGTATGTTGACACAAAAAAGTTCATATAAAATCCCTGTCCAAATGTGCAACATTCAGCTGCCAGAACAGCTAGAGTAAATAATCAAAATCCGTAAAAGCTGCACGTTGAAATAGAAATAATGGTTCTGGATTTTCCATGTTCATTTATTTGAAAGGCAGGACAAAGGATTAAAGTTACTTCTCTACATTCTGGATAATGTATTATTTTCTGTTGTAGCTTCTCCAAAAAATCAATAGTTCCTCTCAACACTTTTGTTTCCATATGTTTTAGGAAAGTTGGGAATTTTTAGTGCCCTTTCATGCAAAAGCAAATATCCCTTTTCAAAATACAAAGTGTGGACTGCAAACACCCTTACTCTTAAAAAGAAAATAAGAAACCCTTTTCGGGCAGTTTTCTCTTGGAGGAAATTTTAAAAGTATATTAAATTTGAAACCAGAATAAAAGTTCTATTTGTATAACTAAATTACATTAGATTAATAAAAAAATAAACCTTTTTTGAGGAATCGGGATTCCGATTCATATTTGGTATTTCACATTGCTCTTCATGAACCATAAGAGTTGTGTTTGTAAAATATGCTATGGTAGAAAGAATAAGAGATTTGTTCATTGTTCCTGGGTTTTTTGTGTAAGGGTTTTTTGTTGTTTTTGTTTTTTCTGTCTGGATGGCCATATCAGAGAAGGATCCACTCCCCATCATATGCCTCATAGATTTCAACAGTTTCACAGTCCTTCCTCACTAATAGTGTCGCATTCGCCTTATCTTGGAAGTATGAATAGTTTGTTATGAAGTGTTTACTGCCTTTAAAAAAGACATTTGCATAATGTCCCTTGGTTTCACTGGGATAGAATTAATATTCTTCTCAGTAGTGGTGTCTTAGTCAATGCTGTGTTTGGATTTCAGTGTGAGAAAATGCATTGATAACACAGCGATGTTGTGTTGTTGCGAGCAGGCTTATCCGATCAAGGGCTTGTCCATCTCTCAAGGCCGCCAGGAGGAGCCGCCACAAAGAAGCTGGGAGGAGCAGGCCCAGGACAGCTGACAACGAGGTCAAAAGGATATATCCACCAGAACATCACGCTCTCGTGTATATATAAACCATGAGGAGTGGCCAGGAGGGCTGACGCTGCTCGGGGACTTGCTGGGATCAGTCAGCAGGTGCGGGCAACGTAGTGGCACACTTGTTTCTGGTTTTGATTCCTCTCTCTCTCCTCTTTCATTGCTATTATTGTTATTATATGTTCTTTTTTGCTTCAATAAAAAACCATTCTTATAATCGAAATACCCACGATGGTTTCCTTTTCCACTGGGGGGGGGGGGAGGGAAGAGAACAAGCAACTTGTGTCAGACAAGGCTATTGCCATGTTGGGTTAAAACCATTACATATATACCCATAACAGCACAAAATTAAGACTTTACAAGATATCCTTCTTGTTTCTTTATAGAAATGTTATAGTCAGGATTCAAAAATGGGAAAGGCTGATTTTTTTGATGTGGCATTCAAACTGTGTGTATGTTCACATGTGTGTAACAGTGGGAGGGAAATATGTTGTCTTCTGCAGTGCTTCCTTTGTACAGTCTTCTCAGCATTTGCCGTTTACTCTGATCAGGAATGCAACAGCAGGCAGAACTATGCATTCCTCTGGAGCTGTCAGGAAATACAGTGTGTTTCCAGAGGGTGTCACTTTTAGTAATGCAGAGTAGATTAATTATCTTTTACTTGGTCTGCTTTGGAAGTTATGTGATTAAATTAGGAAATGTGGAGATGGGAACCATACATTGCTAGTACTTACTGCCTTCTAGACTAAATGACCAGTCATTTTGTCACTTGGAATAGCCATATCCATAATATGTTTTCTGAGTTAGGTATAGGGAGAACTGGTGACACAGTCTTAAGACTGACATAGGAGCACATTAAAGTATTTTCTAAAGGACGTGAAACACCTTACATACATTGGTCCAACACTTGCACCAAGAAACCCCTTTATTCTCTAGTTTAAAACTGTTTTCTTTCATCTGATGTCATCTGCTATTGTGATTGAAATTTTTAATAACTATGTAGTAGGACTTTATTACTACTTAGTGTTCTCTAGTAGAAAGACTAAAATTTGTTGCAAAGGCCACTGCTGTAATTCAGGTATTCATATTTCCAGTGGCAGTAGTAACCTGAAATAGGTTTCCACAGTTCCCAAGATATATGATTCCCTTTCTATTTCCTTTCATATTAAAACAATGTCAAATTATGATTGGGGCATGAAAGGAAATAAACTATGTTATTAGTTTCAGACCAGATTCTCGTGACTTTTGGTACCTCACCTAAAGTCCGTGGGTTTTTGGTCTAGAATAGTTTACAAGGTGGTAATTTGGGGTTCTGTAAAAAAGAACACTAGGGAGAAGGCCTAATAAAATGTATGATGTTTTTCAAAAGAGTGATGTGTCTTGGGGAGGAAACTCCCACCCTCCCGCCTTCCCACAGCACAGGGGGAGCAGGGTATGAGAGTTTTTCTGGTCAGTCCATAATGATCTTTGTCTTCCATCACTATAGGAGAAGGGTTGGTTCTTATCTCGCTCCAGGCTGTGGAGGTCTTTTCCAGGAACGACAGATATCACTGCTCGTGGATGATTTTTTCCTTACTCATCCACGGGAGGGAAGCAGTCCTCCAAGACGTCGGTCTCCATACTCAAGGAGCAAAACTTTATCTTGAGTCTTAACACAGCTCCCTCCAGGCATTCACTCACTCCACACGGTGGGCCACCACCCCCATGGCTTTGATTAATCCTCCAAGGCCAGGCAACTTATCTCTTTTGGTCTCCAACTGGACACGGTCACCTCAGGAACAGCTTGTTTTACTCCATGGTTGGCACCACCAGCTTGCAAAGCACCTTCTTTTCCTCCTCTGTCTCCACTGACCCTGTTGTCTCCATTTTCTTCAATCTCCTCACCTCCCCCTTCGTTCCTCCCCTGTTGCAAGGGGATGGGGCTAAAGCTAAACTAATGGCAGCTGAAAACTAACTTCTTTTGAATTCTCTTAAATAAAGACCATAATGTCATCATAGAGGGTAACCGTACTCCAATTGGCCCAGCTTGGCCAGCTCCTGCCATCACCCTCAGAGCATCAGAGATTGCCCTACAACACAGGGGCAGGGGCCCTTTTTGCTGGACAGGAGAACAAGATGTTAGATCTCTCATAGCACGAAATTCTTTGGCTTTGTGCGGTTTTCCCCCACTATAAAAATGAACCTAGCAAAACCACCACATTATGCTACTTAAGATTACATAATAACTGAACAAACAGGCAATGAAAAGCATATAATTCTGTACATTAGCAGCAGCATTAAATATACATATTAGTAGGGCAGCAGATGCTGTAGTTCTGAAATTGCCATGAAAATAGTTGGTCTTTCACAGAAGGTGCTGCCTTTTAGACTCCTTCACACATAAATAAATAACTAATTCAGCTCAATAGTCATGAGAGAGCCACATGGATCAAGGAGGATGTAGAGTGTTCTAGCAACAAAACCAGCAGAATGTGCCAAGATGTGCTTTCAGTAAAGCAACATTCAGAACTCTTGGGGTAAATTCATAAAAAGGAAGAATATAATCTGTTACTTTGTATTCAAATTGAGTCGGCATTACTGCTGCAAACGGGCAAGCAGGCACATTTCAAAAGGATGAGACAATAGTTTTGATGCCTCTTCTGAGTGGTAGATGTCTTGTATTTTACTTTTTGTGTAACCAAAAGACGAATAAAAACAAGTGAAAGCAAATAAAAACAAGTGAAAGCATACATTAGGAATTGGCACTGAAAAGTGAGCACTCATGGACATCTGTCACAACTCTCATCCAGAGATTCAGACTGTAGAGAAGGATTTCTATGAAAATGGTTGATAATGTTTGCAGCTCCTCATATCTGTCTCACTCCTTATCAGAGGACAAAGCCTCCTGTTTGGCTAAGTAAACAGGAAGAACTGGATGAACGGAAGAGTAATCCTTTCTACATAGTCTAATCTACCTTGGTATAGTCAATGAACTATTGTACTGAAAATAATACCAGTGTCAACCCTGGAACTTATGCTAGTTAAATGGTTTTTCCTCCCATTTGTCTGAAAAGGGTATGGATAGATTTTTTTTTTTTAATTTATTTTTAAAAAGTGGACAATTCATAGGTATAGTACCCAGCTGCTGCTAAGTGACAGAGCAGGGGAGATTTATGGAAAGATGAGGATTGTTGCTAGAGGGACAAGAATTAAAGGCATGCTTTTAGATACTTTAAATTTCTTTTGAACCATTTAAAATACAAAGAAAACCAATAGATCTCATGTAAGGGGCCTGACTGTAGTATTTCCAATTTATTTTGATGTCGGAGCTGACCATTTGTCGAGTGGCGGGAGAAATGCACAACGACCACACGAGATGATCAGTATAACTCGTTTATTCCCTCAGCAACCATGGCTTTTATGCCCAGTGTCGCTAACCTAATCAACTTCATACATATTACAAAAACTGAGCTCCTTATAGGCTACTTTAGAAACCGATATCCTTGGCGTTAGCCTCACAAGCTAGCCCATCAAGTCGTTAAGTGATCTTAACGAGTCTGTTCTGGGATCAGACAAACCCTCTTGTAACTTTCGGCGTTCCAGCAAGCTACTGCTTGCAAGCTGACAGCTGTTAGCATGCTTTTTTGTTATACTGAGATCGGGACAATTCCAGAGTATTCTACATGTCCCTTTATCGTCGTAGCCAGCTTTAAGCAGGCTCACTACATTTCCCGTGCTTTTCAGCAAGGTTGAGTTAGCTTGAAAGGCTTGTTTGAGCAAACTGTTAGCCTTTTCTGGAAACAAGCAAAAATACATGGTAACAACAATAAAGCAACAAATTTAACTCTAACTATAACCAAGTGTGCAGGGTATGATCCTTCCGTGCTACTCTCAGGCCTTTGAGCCACTCATATACTTGTTTGGGCTGCGGTGGCATCCAGGCAGCAGTTCTTGTTATACTCAGCCTCACCAATATTGCCCCACACCACTTTATTATGCGATTTAAGGCGAGTCTTTCTGTTGAAAGGTGAGGAGGGTACAATCCGCGTTTTGATCTTCACTTAGTCTTGCTTCACTGGGTGTAGGCTGAGGTGTCCCCGTCACTGCTACCTTGGTCCATTTCGCCGGCACCCAAAGGGGTCCTGTGGGAGAAGAAACACAAAGATACCCCCGACCCCAGTATAACACTTTTGTGGCTCTGCCCAAAGGCCTGTTCTCGGATCCTGATACCTGACGCTCTCCCTGGCCGCCGCCCGCCACCGAGCGGCTCCCGGCTAGGACGAGCTCCGCCCCAGCGGCTCGCTCCGGGAGCGAGAAGCTCGCAGACAGTCGCCCGCACGGGGGGAAGGAAGCCCGGAGGCGAGGCCCACGCCTCGCCTCCCCTCTTTTCCTTTACTCGCCCTTCTCTCTTCTCGACCCGCACACGGTGTTTTCACACTGGCTCTCCCAAATTTCTGGATTCTTTTCCTTGTTAGTCCATTGATGGTGTTTAGTGACAGCGGGTACTTTATTCTCTTCAAAGACACATAGGTAATTTAGGACAAAGAGACATTTCAACAACCTTCCTTGGGGGTCCCCCACGTCAGAATGTTTTTTCAAATATCTTTTTAAAGTTCCATTTGCTTTTTCTATGATGGCTTGTCCTGTGGGGGAATTAGGGATCCCTGTTGTGTGAATTATGCCCCATTGGCACAAAAATTGTTCAAGTCTTTTGCTGCAATAGGCTGGCCCATTGTCTGTCTTGATTTTCTGCGGGGTTCCCATAACTGCAAAGCAGCTGCAGAGATGTCGCTCAGTGTGGACGGCCTTTTCACCGATCTGTGCTATGGCCATATAAAATGACTATAGGTGTCCACTGTGACATGCCCATATTTGAGCCTTCCAAACTCTGGCATGCGTGATATCCATCTGCCAGATTTCATTAGCTTCTATTCCCTGAGGGCTAAGCCCCAGACCCAGGCCACAGCCTCCGTTGTGATGGCTACAAATGGGGCATGCTCTAACTATTGCCTTTGCTTCACCAATAGGGATCTGGAACTCTCAGTGTAAACCCCTTGCGTTTTGATGGAACATCGAGTGCGCCTCCCTTGCTAACACTTGTTGGTGTATAGGCGTTGTCTGCGCTGTTGAGACTAAGTTATCTGCTCTCGCATTTCCTAAGGCTCTGCAGGATCTTAAGGGCACAGGCAGATGTGACTTCTTGGGCAGGAAAGCAGAGACAGCTTCATTTGTTATAGTAAAAGAAAGGCTTTCAAGCTGTTCACCCTTTTTATACACATTTTCTTGCTGATGTTCTGCTTCTGCATTTAATCTTGAATATTTTGACTTTTCTTCTGAGGCTCCTTGTTCTTGTCTGGTAGATTCCAGCACGGATGTTCTATTTTCTTTTAGAAGAGATGTGAGCAAGTTCTCTTCTGTTTCATGTTCACTCATTCCTGTTCTGCCTAAGTGTTTGTCAGTTGTATCATGCTCAAATTGAGGCTTAATTAGACTCTCTGAATAACCTGATGGGGTTATCTGCTTATCCACCTCACCAGGAAAAATCCAAAGATACCTAGGATACCTGACAGAACCCTTTACAAACTGATGTTCTGCATTCTTCCTGCCATTGTCACCATCTCAGCTGCACAACAGCTCCTGATGTTTCAAGACACCTCTGGTTTTAATATTTTCAGTGTTCTTCCCTGAGAATCCTTTGTGCTTTCCAGACTGTTTTGCCTTAAGTTCTTGATTAATTGTCTGCAGTCCTTGACCATCAGGAGCAGGTCAGAAACCCTTTTTTCAATTCTTCCAGAGACAGATGTCCGGTAAGTGTCCCTAAACAGACTAAAGAGTTGTCTACAAAAGATATGTTCATCTGTGTTTCAATCCTTAATATCTCCTAAAGATCTCTGATATCCTACCAAAAAATCTTCATCATGAGTGTTTTCGACATAAAATTGTATTCCATTGAAGCTATATACTGACCTGAGGTCATGAATAGAATAAACTATTGTTCTTTCCTTAGAGCAAGAACAATTTCTCAATTTAGCTTCTTATAGCTAGAGTTCTTACTATCGGAGCCCTGCAGTTCTATAGAACAGTCGAACTTTTTATCGCACTTCCCGATGGATCATCTCTATCTTTCACATACCCCAGTTACATACAAAGAGTCTGTTACGATGTTAAGGGGCTCAGTTATATTCATATAGCCCACACCACAGCTGTCAGCTCCATGGTTTGTAGTGAGTCCTTTTCAGTGGCAGCAATAACTTGTTGTTTCCACTGCTCCTTCTGTTTCCAGTGATCAGCGGCATCCTCGTTCTTTTTCCTGCATCTGTAAATGCAGTGATTGCATCCGGTAGTGGAACTAGCGACCTTTTGGGATGCGTCATCCATCCTCACTGCCCTAGCCATTGTAGTGGTGCGTTTGGAATCTTATCCATGGCTATCACACATCCGGCTCCCAGCAGGGCCTCTTGTAATTCCACACTGTTGTTAAGGTACCACGTTAAGGTGTCTTTCTTCATTGGGATCCAGATATGATCTGGCTCCGTACCGTGACTTGCAGTGCTCTTTCCCTGCCTTTCTTTATCAGTTCAGCTAACATTTGATTTTTTGGAAGAGTGTTTTGGCTGTAATGGGGGAACAACCATTCCAGTACCATATCTCCCCGTTTCTTTTGTTGTTGTTGTGTTAGCGCTCCTAGCAAATATTTTTCTCCACACCATATCTGTGAGATTTATTGGCAGTTCTGGATCTCATCTGTGTACGCTTCCAGTAGTGACACAGTCCATAATTTGGTTTAAAGCTGCCCTTTGATTCTCAGCAACAGTCACGGGTGATGTAGGGTCTATACCTTTAAGAAGAGGCCATAGCTTATCTAGGAGTTCACTGGGAATTCCCACCATGGCCGCAACCATTGCAAATCTCCAAGTAATTTCTGGGCCCATGTAAGGTGTTATTTCAGCTTGCGGTTCAATGCTCTCATTTTCGCTCACAAATCAGCAGCAGGTCGATGTGCTCCTAAGTCATCATGTTTTTGGTGTAACAATACTGTCGTATGTCACCCAGGTATTTCCAGGTGCTGACAACTGGTTTTCTCTGGAGAATTAGCTTTTGTGTCTTTAGCGCCTCATGATGGCTTGTATTGAGTGCTGGGAAACACGGCTGCTCGTTGGGCATAACGAGAAACATCTCCTGATGATCCTTTTCTTTTTAGCAGGCATAGTTAAATGCGAACCTCATTGATGTCTTGTGATTACCAATAATAGTAAAGAAGCAGTCCTTAAGGTTCTATTATAATGAGCCAGCTGCATAAGGCAGCAAGGCAGACTGGCATGCCCAGTTGAAAGGCTTTCATGGGTTTCATGGTTGTAACTGCCCTCTCAAATCCTGCAGTAAGTCGGTATTTCCTACTCTACTTGACGACAAAGATGGGGAGTGTTCCACATGGCTTGTAGAAAGCTTTAAGTGTCCTTGGTCATACTTGTTCTTGCACTAATTTATGTGCCTGTTCTGACTTTCCTTTTTAGTCGGCACTGCTTCACAAAAGCTCAGTTTTTATCAGCAGGGCACAGACGGACCGCCCGTCAGGCGCAGGTCTGTGAGCCGTGCTCTTTTCTGGGTTGCTGCGGAGGGAGTGCTCCGCCGTGCCGTCTCCAGGCAGCACCCCTGGCAGCAGCCGGCAGGGCAGGCTCCCATGTTTCAAAAGTCCTCGAGGGTTATTGGTTTCCCCTCGGACTATTTTGCACTGATGTTGACTGCTAGGCACTCACTTAGCTCATGTTAATAATTGCATAAGCCTCCCGTGGAGGCCAATTCCTCCGCCCCGTGTTTGTGTTGCTACGGACAAAGTCCTAGTCATTTGTTCCAGAGGGACTCAGTGAGGCGAACTCCCTGCTCTTCTCAATCGCGTAATGGGGAACGGGGTGTAACATAACATACAGAACCTAAAGTTTCCGCCCCCTGTAGAAGTCCGCATCGATGACTGCGGCAAAAACAAATTTACAGTCGGTCCCTTATATTTCTCAGCGGGTGGACCCTCAGGTTGGATAGTCATATACATGTACAAAGTCACTATTAGGTGCCACGTCCAGGTCCGAGGGCTCCTGCTGCGGCGGGTTTACAGGCGGCTATACTGGGTTTTGAGTTGTGCAGCGATAACACAGGCAGGGCCGGGACCGGAGCCGGACCAAGGGTCCGGGTCATGGGCGAGGGGGTTCCAGCGGCGGGATCCCATGAGTTGC
>VKON01002470.1:9697-31756 GCA_009741485.1 Malurus cyaneus samueli
GCCTCACCTCACAATTTCTTAGGACACCACAATTATGAGGTGATTGCCCACTCTACTCTGCCACTGTGTGACCTCCCTGCAGTTATTGTGTGCAGGGCCAGGAGTTGACTCTGACCCTTTGTAGGTCCTTCCAACTCAGGATACATTTGTATGAAATCCAGTTGCAGTATTGCTCGTTTGAGACAATGTTCAGAGAAAAATGTTACAGAGTAAATTTCCTCTGAAGTTGAAAAATTTTAATAATTTTTTCCCATCCAGTATGAAATAGATGTTCAGGCAAAAGTGAAGAGAAAAAAAGTTTATTAACAAATCACAGTGACACGACACCAGATAATAAAAGTAAACTGTTAGATATTAAAAAACTCAGGAACACACGCTCCCCCCCCACAGCCACTCGACCACGTGTGCAGAGAAAAAAAATGGCGGCTCCCGTCCCAGGAAAAAAAAACAAAGGAAAAAAAAAAATGTGGCTGCTCCAGCAAGCAGTGGAAAAAACCTGGAGCAGTCCTCTTCCTTGCAGTGGATGAAACAGAGGCTTGGTGTGTTTTTCTGTCACTGGCTTGGCTTCTTCCGGAGTCCGGGACGAGGACGGAGGATGCAGTTTCTCCCCACTGGCTGCCAAATGCTCCAGAAGAAAAATCACAGCAGCGCAGAGGGGTTCTTTTCCAGGGGAAAGCTGTTTGCCCATAGATAACAAACCCGAGCTAGCTAAACAGCAACAGTTGTAACTCCGCTCGCCGCAGCAAGCCAAGGAACTCCTGCAGCGCCGATGCTGAGGTCCAAAAAAGCTCACGAAAGCCTGAGCTCAAAAACCAACAGCTGCGCGCAGCCCTGCTTTTTAACTGCCTGCCACCGCCCCTGTCCCTTCTTCAGGTTGAATTTAAAGGCACAGCACTTTTGGGGCATACGAAGCACGATGATATAGGAATACAGGATTAGCACAAAATCAACCAAAGACAAGTATATTCGTGATTCTGTGATATTGATGCTAGATAGTGTCAGAAGCTCAATAGTCAAGTAAACATCATCCGCTGATCTCCCTCATCCACTAGCTGTGACTTCATCATAGAAGGGTATCAGGTTGTCAGCATCTATTTCTCCTTTGTAAATTCATGCTGACTTTCCTGATCACCTTAGCTGGACTTTCATGTGTTCTGGAAACTGTTTCCAGGCAGTTTTCTATATCATCTTTCACAGGGCACTGAGGTGAGGTTGAACTGACATGTAAGTTCCCAGATCTTCCTCTTGCCCTTTTTGACTATAGGAGTGACTTAGTGTCTGGTTGAAAGACAGGTGTTTGCCAATGAAGTGGGGACTCCCTTGGAGCAGAGAATATGGCCCCCCTTCCCTCTGAATTATTTATAACTTTGAAATCACAGGGCTTTCAGCAAGATTATAGGAAAAGGAATAACAGTTTTTTACTAGTATGTATAACAAGGTAAACAAACAACGATAGCAACAACGAGGAAAAACCAGAAACCCAGTGACGCCTCCTCTGGGCTTCACCATGCCCTCCTCTGTGGCGCAGTTATGGTCACAGCCGGCAGGGTGCTCTTGGCTCCCCAGGCTGGCGCAGGACTGGTGCATAATTCTGTCGTCCCCCCCCCCCCCCCGGCTGCGGGGGGCCGCTGTTGGCTGCCGGATCCCGGCTGGTTTTATCTACATGCAATGGTGGGCCCAGGTGCAGAAATGGATGGTGAAAAGTTCCTTTACGAACTCACAAGGGGGAGCCAATCCTGCGTGCTTCCCTCTGGATAGCAAAGATTTAGCTACAGCAGGAACCTTCAGAGCAGGCAAAGCTGGGCAAAGAGATGAGCAATATCCCCACCGGCTGTGTAGATGAAATGTATCAGAACTGGCCAATGTAGCTGGAATCACAGGGGCGCTCCTGGCAAGGCAGGGAGCAAAAGCCACAGTGTATGCAAGCAGGAACCTACTCTGAGCAGGAGCGGGCCTCTGCAGTGCAGCAGGCGCAGTTCTCTCATACAGCAGCAGGGTCGGCACCATCCTCCCCAAGCCATTAACTAGGGCAAGAGAACATCCCTGCTCCCTCCACACATTACCTTTTCCGAGCCCAGATCCGCGGGAATCTCGGGGCTCTGCACAGAGACAACCGTCAGATAGGAGGAGTGCCTCCAGGAGTCCTCCTCCCCCCTGCGGCTTGTTGCCTATACTTTATTTTGTCTTCCTTTTAGCACACATACATTAGGCTAAATTACTTGGTGAAATTTTATGTTCTAAACAACAAAAATTGGGGAAAATTCCCCAAGAGGGAGACAAAAGGAAAAATCCTAACCTTCAACACTTATAATTCATGTTGCACAAATTTAGTAATAATTATTCTTACCCTTTTAGTTCTAAGTTCAAAGGTATTGTTTCTTCCTTACTGCGTCTGGGGGGTATGGTCAGGTTTCAACTGTATTCTTAAGTTTCTGCTGCCTTTTGATTTCCCTGAATTTTCAGTGGTCCCTCACCAATGGAATAACACGCCTTTTTCCAACCTCCTGTGGGATTCCCTTGTTGGTGTTGGTTTGCTTAACAACATTAAAAACCTGGTCCTCCAGGGCTTTACTTTCTGGAAACATACTTGTATTTGTCCATTTTCAAATATCATTTGTGCATTTTAATCTATTTAAAACGTATCTTTTCTTTCATTCTTTTTTTCAGTCCTAACAAAGCATTGGGTATTTCAGGCATATGTAGAAATTGGTGTTAACCACTGTTTACCTATTCTTGAATTTTAAAGGTGGGGACAATGGCAGATTTTCACACTCCCCGGTGTTAACCAACTGCATTAATAACTTTCCTAATTAAATTTTCCTTTACACATTTTAAACCGAAGACTACCGCTCCAGTATCTACTAAGAAACCCATTTACTCATTCCCCAGTGTAATGTAACCAGGATACAGCTGGGGATAACTCCCCGGTTTCCTTCATGCTTCATTCTAGGTCATTTAATTGTTACTGTTTTCATCTGATACAATAATAGGTTAATTGATTTTGGAAATGCAGGTCTCCATTCTGATATAATCAGCTCTTGATAACGGGTTAATAACTTCCACTCTAAACCTAATTAATTAGGATCCGCGAGCTGAGAGTGGTGGACAGAAATAATCATCTACTGTCCCCTGCTGACTCTCTTGAGCATGTATCCTTTCCATCTTTCCCCCCGTGGTGCCCCCACCCCTTCCCTTTTTGGGCTTTCTCTACTAACCCCTAGCTATTGAGCTTTTGCTCCTGACCATTGTACAAACATTCCATGTCGGTTTTCCAACAACTTTCTAAATTCTCTAATAACAAGTATCCAAATACCACTGGCATTCATTACAGTCCGGTATTTTTAAATACTCTCACAAAATTTCTTGAAGCACTTCCCATAAATCGCTACTATTGTGAACTAAACTCTTTCATTGGTTTCCAAACCCAAAATTCCTTTCTATCCACCTTCCTCTGTCTGCTCCTTTCTCCCACATTCCAGGGGCTATCAACAATCAACATCCTTCTTTCTCAAGTCCTGATCTATTTCTTCAGTTCAAAGAACAAATCTACTACTTCACTTTTCTTCTGGCAATAATAACATTAACTGCAAAGCCATATTACAATCCACACTCTATTAAAACAGGCCACTTCTATTTGATAATCTAATGGATACTCCAGCCACCTTAATGATCTGAATCTTCTTTAATCACTGAAAACATTTTTATATTAGATCCACAATTAACACAAATCCACAACACGGCTCGTATGCTCACGGGCACTCTTCAGGACTAATATGTAGGCAAATGGACTGGGACCCTCATTGTTCACCCTTCTGTTAACCATTTTATACAGTTTTCTGCTAGGTTGGTGTGGACTCCGAACACACAACCTTGAACTCACTTGTATAGCTTTACAATTAATATTTAATAAAAAAAATAGCTAATTATACCATCACTACTGATTTCTTTTTTTTGCAACCCAAATATCACAACTCCTTTTTCACAGTTATATTCACTTTTTATAACCCCAGTTAATATATAGAGCTCAGTTTCTATGGGGATTTTCTGCCACAGCTTATGGTTAGCTATACCCTACACTCAGTAATGCCTTAATAAAATCTCAGGGGTCTTGCCTTGAACTCACTGGATCTGGGGATCAGAGGAGGTCGCCACAAAACCCTTCACTGTGTCCTGGATACCCTCCTTGAATTCCCCATGAATCTTGTAGAGCAGCAGAAACAGAGTCCCATCCTTAGTGTTGCCATCGCAGAGTATACATAGATGGGTGAATGATTCACAGGCAATGCTCACCACGCATAACCCGCACTACCTGATGCACACTCCGGCATTAACAGGAAAGACACTACCCTCCTGCACATGGCATGAGGTAGTATAGAATAACCCCAGGGTCCTGTCCATACTTCTCCTGACTACTGCAAAAGTTAACCCTGCCCTGGCTGGGACCAGGACGTTATCCACCCCTCTATTTCTTATTATCATCATTGCCCCGCTTCCCTTTTCCTCCGCCTTTCCCCCTCCCCCCTACTTCAATACACTTTCAATCTACACTATATATACCTTATATATATACCCATAAAGCATGGATATCATTCTTTTAGTCAATGGCTGTCCCTCCAAAATGTCTTGTTTGAGTTTCATTATTCCATGGTACTGTGGGTTCTTATCTTTCCTAAATGTCTTTTCAGGGCATGGAGGGCTTGGTGTGCTGTCACTGGTTGCAAGCTGCCTCAGGAGCTCATGAGCTGGTATCATTTGGAGCAGTCTGATACTCATTGTCAATGGTAGTTTGACAAAACTGGCTATGTCTTCAGCAACCAATCTATATATATAATTCAATAGTTACCAGGACCATTCTCACCAAAAATCAAATCTCTTTGAGGTACACATCGAGTTTCCCCATCCCTCTTATTACCCATCAAGTGCATTTAGGTCCTTGAGCAAAAACAATCCCACAGATAGGTTTGCCTTTGCTTGAGGCAAGGACTATCCAAACTGTTCTTCTATAAATAACCAAATATTCTCATAAGACACCCAACAGGGAATTTTTTTGATTGGGAGTATCTTATTGGTGTTTTAGAGTAGGGCCAGCTCAGTTGTAGAACCTCTTAGTATTAGACTACTAACCAGGTGGCCTTTTCTAAATGTAGTATTCCCAATGTTTGAAGGCTCCCATCACCCATTCTTTCAATGTGGCTTTTAACCAGTCCATTGTACCATTCATTTTTCCCTGAGGCTGGTGCAAGATAGGGAATATGATATACCTGCTTAATCTTGTGCTCTCTGGTCCACGTGTCTATTGGAGGCTGTTTTGAAATGAGTCCTGTGTCTGACTCAATACTTTCTGGGGTGCCAGTTACCATAGGACTGGTTTTTCAAACGAACAAAGGGACCAAGATGGTGATCTGGGCCAGTGCTGTGGGCACAGGCGTACAGTTCCACCATCTAGTGGTTGCTTCACCACTGTAAGCACGTAGCTCTTGCCTTGTTTTACCCTACGTTTTGAGGTCTCGCGCTCCTGTGATGGGTTTCTATAAGTGTGATGTAATCCAATTTGCCAGGCCTTCCATTATCTTTTATTTTGCCCATTGACCAAACTGTCCTGGTTGCTTGGTCCGATGTTGTGGTGGGATGGACAAGAAACCACAAGATGGCTCCGTTGAGAAAGTCCTAAACTTTCTCCTTCTTCTCAGCAAAAGGCACCTTGCCTCCTGTGTTTTAGAACAATCACTTGTGGCTCTGAGGTTGATGGACAGGCTGGCTTGGTCAGGCCTGGGCCAATTGCAACAGTCTAGTTACACCTCTCTGTGATGATTGTATGATCTTGTACTTAAGAATTCAAAATCAAGATAGTTTGCGGGCCGCCATTAGTTCTTAGGTTGTTAGTATATTCCCTGCACCGGGAACGACAGAGGAGGAGGGTGAGAGATGTAAAAAAATGGAGACCCAAGATCCAGCAGTAAGGAGAAGACAGCTACTGTTTGCTGCTGGTGCTCGACATGGAGAAAACAAAAGCTGTTCTCGAAAGGAATATTCTTCATGGAGACCTGTATAGAAAAGAGAGCCCTGCACCTGAGATCAAAAAACTGGCCTTGGTGAGGACTGGAAATGTCATAAGCAAAAAGGGGGAAGAGATGCCTCCCCTCCCCTCCCCCCACCCCCCCCCCCCGCCCACACTGAGGGTGGTTGATGCTTAGGAAGAAGCTGTGTTTGCCAGTTAGATTTGGAGAGAGTGGCTTACCTCAGAATGAAGCAGCTGGCCTTTTGAAAAGAAAAAAAAAAAAAAAAAAATAAATGGACTGTTCCCTTTCTTCCACGAGGATGAAAGAAAAAGAATTCCCATGGGGCCACCAGCAGCTCTATACACTACTGTTTCTTGGAAAAAGAACTTCCACCAGTTTGGGAGCTGTAACTTTCTCCTATGTGCTGGATCTCTCGACAAACCAGTATGAGTAGGTCTGATCTTATTTGTTAAAACTTATCATCCTGCCTCCCTTGCGCGCGGGGAAAGGGGCATGGAAGGGTTTGGGAGGGATTGACCTGGGGATGACAGGTTGCAGAGAAGATAACAGGTGTCTTAAAATGTCCGTTCTTTATTTCTTCTCCTTGTAAATTTTCCCTATTCTTTCCCCTTCCCCGTGTGGTAGTATCTTAGTATTTTAGTAATAATATCTATTGCAACTTAAGTTATTCAGCCTGTCTGACCTCATTTCTGGAGCATCTATGGATATCTTTTTCTCAATTATGTTATGTATCTAAAAGCATCAATTAGTGTAATTGGGCTTTTTTGCTCTTCCCTTCTCCTTCTCCGTGTGGGAGGTGGAACATCGTGGGTGCTTTGGTTTTCGGCCAAGTTCAAACCACGACATTTTTGGTGCGTTGGCCGTCGAAAAAACAGGTTTCAAACCACAACACCACCATACCAGAGGAGCATACATGCTGGCTTGCTGATTGCGCACTATGTTTCACAGTTATGGGTCACTGGAAGTAGTGTCCATGGGTAAGTCCTCCCTCGATCATGAGCCCATTTTATATATAGCACTCTTCTTCCCTTGATGACCTGAGGCATCATGGCCCACTGAGACAAAATAATTAACATGTGCCAGTTCTAGATCCACCGAGACACTTTAATCTTGGCAGCCCCATCTACCTGTGAATTGTTGCAATGTTCTTCAGTAGCCCCAACATTTGGGTATGTGTGCACCTACATGATTGTACTCTTTAGAGCCACTTCATCACCAGGGCAGTGATGTCTTGCCACAATTCAGCCAGCCCAGATGGGTTTTCCCTCTGCGCTGCCAACTGGTCTTTTTCCATCAGTCTACCTTCCCCCCAGAGCATTTGCTGCCATCCACAAAGTCAATGTAGAGGGCAGAGTACTGGCCATTTATTCTTTGTGTCAGCCATATCTAAAGCCAGCTAAATGGCTTTCAGCTCTTTCAACCTGACTGGTTCACCTTGTCCCTCAATAGCTTCTGTGACTATGCCACGTAGACTTCATACAGCGGCTTTCCATTTTCGAATGTATCCTACAATACGGCAGGAACCTCAGTAAAGGACAGTTGCATCACCTGAATTTTCGGTAGCTGGTTCATATAGCGGGACCTCCTCAGCAAGTGTCACCTTCTTTCTCCCTCCCTCTGATGATGAGTCCAAAATTTTCACCTTCAGGCCAGTTCATGATGACTTTCCAGGAATACCCTGGATGATATGAGTTTCTCTTTTCAAGCTTTGCTGTGTGACCAGCAAGACCCACTTGCCTCGTGCGTGCACTTCAGTGGCATCATGTGTAGAAGGGACTTTTCCCTTTGAATGTCCAGCCCAGCACTGGCAGTCAGGGTGCCAGGATGGAGCTGTTGCTTTCGGTGCCATCACTTCTGAAGCTGCTCAACACCTTCATAAGCTGAGTCTCCTTTCACTTGGAACTGCAGCAGGCTTTGGATCCTTTTGTATCCCTGACTCCAGAACCCTACCAGTCATCCTCAGGTACATCCTCAGGTTAACTTTTGCTAAGATGCTCCAGGAAGACCTCTTAGTTCTCCCCAGCTGCAGTTTAGAGCACCATTTTTCACATCGTGTTGTACTCCTGACTGGATCACGGTTACTGCATGAGCAATCTCCTGTTTGATTTGTTCAAAAAGCTTGTTTGTGTTCAGGACCCCATTTTGAAAATCATTCTTCTTCTGGGTCACTGATAGAAAGACTTACCAATTGTGGACTGTGCTCTGAAATATGCATCCTCCAAAAAGCACATCACACCTAGGAAAGCCTGTGTTTCCTCCTTTCTGCGTGCGGTAGGACATAGCTGCTATTTTATTGACCAGTCCATTGGAATCTGACAACATCCATCTTGCTATCTTTTACTCCTAAAACCTGGAAATATCCAATGGGCAGGTCCCTTGACCTTTACTTTGTTTATTTGCAAAACTCACCTTCAGGAGGATTTGCGATTAACTTTTCCCCCTTCTCAAAAACTTCCTCTGCTTGTGTTGCCCCACACGATTGATGTCATCAATGGACTGCAGTGTTCTGGAGCCTCACCTTTTCCAGGTGCAGTCTGGAGCAGTCCATGGGCAATCATGGGGCTATTGTTTCCACCCCTGGGGACAGTCAGTTCCAGGACTGTACTGGGCTCCCTCCAGGTGAAAGCAAACGTGGCACCTTGTCAATGGACAAATAAAGCCTAAGACAAGCCTGCCTTAGCCAAATTTCGGAAACAATTTGAATTTTAAGGAATCACTAAACTGGCCCACCAGTTCTAAGGGTGGCAAATCCAGGTCTATTTTAAAAATGAATTATTTATTAAACAGACAGATAACAAACAAAAAGATCTTAGTCAGATTACTTCCTACCAGATTAAAAACTAAAGAACTACTATAGATTACAGCATAACATAAAACTGCACAATATCAATAGTGCCTGTATTTAATTAGCAAAGATAGTAGTTGATTAGGAGTCCATGTAATTACCCCTGAAATGATGAAATAGTCACAGATTCCCTCACTTTAACCTCTGGGAGTAACGGAAAGCCAGGCATCCCTACTCACGGGGAGAAACCCCACACATTATCCAGGAAAATGATATAGGAATATTTCTGCTTTGTGAAATTAGGTGTTGCTTAAGTCATAAAGTGAGGTGTCATGTCAGTTCAGAAATCCAGATTTTATCTTCCAGATCTCACTTCAACAGTAAGATATTATTTGGCAGTTGGGAGATGCCAGACCCATGTTTACCTCATGAGTGCCAAAATAACTCAACTACAAGCAGCTTTCCTGTTTAGTTTATCTGAACTGGTTAACAAACAAAGATAAGCTCTCTGTGGGGTGATCAGATGCCCTGCTCAAAGGCCTGCACTCTGCTGCTAAATGAATGGACAAAACACATTAGCAATATCAATGGTGAACACCACTTTGTTGCCCTTGGACTCTCCAGTTTGTACTGAATTCCAGCAGTTGTCTGGCAACAGTGGCGATTCAGTGGTTGGTGTGACTTTGTTCAGGCCACGATAAGTCTATTGTCTGTCCCACTCTCCATTGGACTTACACCACTAAACCATGTAAGACTATCTAAAGGGTGGCAAGCTGCTGCCACTCCTGGCTCTAATTTACACAAATCATATCATGGATGTGGATCACAGCGTCTCAGTTGGTGCAATATTTGCCAACGATGCACCTGTTGCAGTGGTGACCATACCTGATGTTCTTCAACCCTCAGCAGTCCCTATTATCAGAAAGGTCTCTGAGGGACCAAACAAGGTATTTTAATTGTTTATGTTGTCTTCTGTCTCCACAGGAGCTATCCTTAAAAGCCCAATGATTGCCTTTTGGGTCCTTGTAATACCCTCTCCGAGGTAGTCATAGCCAAGGATGCTCAGGGCCTCTGGGCAAGTTCACGATCGGGTTGTTTATGCATTACATTCCCAAGTCAGGGCTTACCAGCTTTCAGTCAGGTACAGCTGTTGGCATCCTCCTGTCACCCCAGAAATAGAGATGGATTCTGCCTTACATATCTTGATGGCACCAGGACACTGTATGCGATGTCAACTAAACCTCTATACTTTATCTGTTTGGTCTGATGTGCCAGGCCATTGGATGGACACAGGCCAATAGATCTGATTCTCCTTTTCCTCCCCCTGGCTGGAGGCAGGGCCTTTCCAGTCCTGGTCATAGTAGACATTACTCATATCTTGTAAATATGGTCAACTGGAGGTCTTTCAAGAGGATAGGAAGTACATCACACTTCTATTCTGTCTGAGCACTTGAGCCACAGGAACTGGAGCAGCATTTCATCCTTGAAGAATTTCCTGCCATGGTTGTTCTTTCTTTGAACTCATGTACCTGTGTTGCTAAGGCAGAGGTGGGTTTTTATCCCACTTTCCTTATGTCTTCTCCATGGTCATGCAGGTAAAACACAGGTTGCGTCATGATGTGTGCCCTCTCTCTCAAGCAGGGAGGCACTTGTTCCCATAGCAGAGACTCTTGGTCTGTACTGGCAGCATGGACATTTCCTCTTTAAATTGCTAGTGGTCATCTTTAAATTGCTGGAGATCCTTGGACAGTCTTTCCATAGCTGAGATGCAGGCCTGTAGGAGGAAGAAGACTTTCTTCATATTGCCAGATTGGGCAAACAAATTATTCTACCTTTTGTTCTTCTTCTTTCCATGACATCACTTCCACTGAGTTGGCATACCAATGATGGTGTGACTTCATAGAAACTTCTGCCACATGATTATGGTACACTTTACTTCATCTGGATCTAGAGGGACTACTCATTATTTTAATCCTTGTAGATTACCTTCAGCACAGCTAATTCTCTCAAGTACTGATACCTTCTCCATGGTGTTCCACTTTTTTGTGCATTGAAGTTTGTCCTTGAAAAGATACCTTTCCTTCATGCTTGACAGGAGTCACCTCCAGAGGCTGAGAAATTTCTGTCCTTTTCTCAATCCCCTTGTCAATATCCGCATCCCCAGGACAGATATCCCAGCTTCTTGGCTTCACTACCTCTAGTTTCCATGTGGGCCGCACTATCCAGCATCAGGTCACAATGTACTCACCTGGCTGGAGGTTGAAGTCTGTTTTGCATATCTCACAGTTATGCTACCAGCATAGGTGTTCCTTTGGTTCATCTGCAGTTTGAGTGCCATGGTGCCTGTTGGTCTGCTTTCCTCCTCCTCCCCCTGAGGGTGCTGTCTAAGTATCGAGCAGTGTCCATAAGAAAGTAGCCAAGGGCCCAGCACAACTGCAGTACCTCCTGCCCTCACTGGAATTGCTAGAGCATTTTCCTCAAATATTTTTACCACTTTATCCAGGGTCTGTCGTGGTTAAAGCCTGAATTCCCTTCCCGGCCTAATAGGACGGAAACACCAGAATGTTGTGTTTGAACTGTGCAACAGATTACAAGCACTGTACCCATGTGTCCCTCCCTTTCCCCCACGGAAGAGAGAAAGGGAGAGTGAAACCAATTAAACCCGAGATATTTATGCTTTGAGATAACATATTGGGAAAAAATACCTATTCTCCACAAGAAGTCAACAGGCTGCATAACTTAAGTTGCAAAAATAGATTTATTACCACACACTATTAAGAAGTACTAGGCACTGGGTAGCAAAAACAACATAAGGGATATTTAACAAGAGAAAAGAAAAATAATGGACAATTTAAGACGCTTGTTATCCTTTCGGGACGTCTCTTTTTCCAAGTCCCCATCTCCACCCCTCCCATGTTGTCCCTCACACACAGGGGGCAGGAAAATGAAGTCTAACACAGATCAAAACACTCGGGTCTGTCGTTGCCAAGTCCAGCTGTGGATGTGCCTTTTTCCGAGACACAGTCAATGTGTAACTGCTAATAGCAGGAAAAGGAATTTCTTTACCTCACAGGAGAAAGAAAGAATTGCTTTCAAGGCCCATGTGTTTTTTCAGCGACGGAGTCCGATTATCACAAACCTCCTGGCAGAACACCAAACACAGCTTCTTCTACATCAAAATTCTTGGGGGAGCAAACCTCTTCTCATTTCTTGCTTCATAATCAAAACATCCGTCCTCAAAAGCCAGGTTTTTTTCCTCACAGCAAGGTCGCTTTACTTCTCTATACAAGGTCTCTCTCAATATGATGGAAAGAGTCCTTTTCAAGAACAAACTTATCTCCTCCAGCTTGTTCGAGAACCACAGCAAGGGCACAGCTTCTCCTTACTGTTCTGTGATCTTAGGTCTCATTTTTCTTCTTACATCTCCTCACCTTCCTGCTTTGTTTTTTTCCCAGTGCATGATACTAAAACTACATGCTATCAACCTAAGCTAAACATGGCGGCCCATCTATCTTGTTTGAATTCTTCTTAAATAGCACTTAATACGTCATCACAGAGGTGTAACCAGTGTGCCAGTTGGTCCAGCCCTCCTTCAACCCAGAGCAATGATGGATTGGCTCTCCACAGGAGGGGGTAGGGCTCCTCTTCTTCAGAAGAAAGAAGGAGACACCCCTAGACTTCTCTCAGCAGCCATCTTTGTATTTCTTGTCCACTTCCCCACCACTAAAACTTGGACCAAGTAAACAAACCGCCCCTGACAGGTCCTATAGTAGTTCAGGGTTGAACTACCAAACCATTGGAGCAGAGAAATCCGCCAAATACTAGCCCATATTCTCCCACATTTCATGCCACTCCTGACTGTTCCCTCTTGGGGCAGATCTCTGAATGACCTTCCTAAAAATCTCTTTCATAACTCTAAACATGGTTTGGACCGCACTGAGGAGGCCTGGAAGACTAAGTAACAAGAACATGCTTTCCTTAACATCCAAAGGGATTTTGAAATTCTCAAAAGCTGTTGTAACAGGCCTGAAGAAGGAAAAAGGGGTGAAAAGCTGTGGAAAATCATTGTCCCCTGTTGTCCCCACAGGCTGGGTATGATTATTAATGAATTCCCAGAGGTAGTGCCTGAGGTAAAAGCAGGAAAGCAACACTGAATACACATCCCAAATGACCCCATTGCCTTTGATGTTATCATGTCATAAACGATATCCCACAGTACAGCAACAAAGCAATCTGATCCTTCTCCCTGTTCTGAAAGAGCACTGTGATGGGCACATACTGCATATACAGGAGCATATAGAGTTAAGTACCATACCACACATGAACAGACCAAGCAACATTGGACCAATGGCTCTGTATCTAATACAACAAATCTTAGATCAAAATTTTTCGAACACAGTCTGGGCAGATTGTTGTTATCTCAACCCTTCATGTCCCACACGGTGTCAAATAAGGCTGTCATGATTAGGAATGGTATTTCCCAATGTAGTTTCCTACTAAACACCCAGGCCATGCGCTGCTTGCTCACTCCCCCATCCTCTGCAGCAGGCTAGAATGTGAGAAATGGAGACACAAAAAGGTAAAGATCACAGGTGAGATTAAGAACAATTTACTGGAACAGCAATGAATGAAAAAAATAGAAAAACGAACATAACAACAATACTAATAGCAGAGTGTACAAGATAAGCAAACGATTCACAGGCTCACCAGGTGTAATCTGGCACTACCGACTGCACACTCCAGCAACCGAGAAGCTACCGCCTGTCCATGACATGAAGTGGTATAGAATAACCTAGGGTCCCTGGCCATGCCCTCCTGACTACTGCAAAAGTTAACCTGTCCTGCTGGAACCAGGACATGATTCTCAATTCTTTGACTCTTCTGTGAACAACGGACAGCGTGTAGCTGGAGTTGTGTATGGCTCAGGTCACCAATATGCAGGCTAAACTGAAATCTTATGCTGACAGCTTATGAACTTCAAAATTTCATGGTCTGTCAGAGATTCATTTTGTGCTGGAACTGTGTGTTGGAACCTCTGCATGTATAGTGAATCTGTTCTCTGTTTTTAACAGCTGCATGTTGGCAGTATGGGCCAGGCCTTCTGGAGAAATTTCTTATTGTGGCTTGCATCTTATTTTGAAGTGACTAATGCCCTGGAAAAAGTTGCATCTGTACCTCTACTTACTGCTAATTGATCCAGTGTTTTCTTCAAAGAACTTTGGAGTTTCTGTGCAGTTCTTCCAAATTCATAAAACTATTACCAGGTATAGGTAACCCAAAATCTTATTGTATTCCATATCTATGTGTGCCCCAAAAATGGTTACTTCACTAAGACCAGTGCTGCAGCAGAACTGGAATCTCAGGGCATGGGGAGAGGGGAGCATTGCTGCAGTCCCTTTTAAGTCAGAGTCCGGAAGTGGGAGCTTTCTCTCTCTCTCTCCTGGCAGCATTTGCTGAAGGTGGAGGTTCCACTTTGGAGGGGGCTTGCTTGGCTTGTGCGGTGGCCCTCGCTATCTTACAGCTGTGTATGGGGCTGCTCGGATTTGTAGTATGGCAGGACTAACTGATAGTATGTGCAGGAGCTAACTGATGTAGTCAGGGACCGATGAGCTGACGCAGCCAGCCACGGAGGTGAACAGGTTGGTCAAATGAAGCTGGCCCACCAATTACAGAAGACATGGTGCATGGACATTGGAAGCTGCCTGGCCATGTGATTTGGCTGAGGCGTGTGTGATTGGTGTAACTGCATGTGCGGGAGATAAGAAAAGTGTATATAACTCATGCTAGTTTGCTGGTAGAAAAAAGAGCTGAAATCGAAGGTGAATAAAGAAGAACCTGGACCTGCTTCTCTCGGAGTTTGCGTCGTCTTTCCAGCAGCGGATCGTGACAGGCTTACAACAGTAGCAACTTGGAAAAACTGCATTTTGCAATCAAAAACTGTTTTGGAGTGAGCTTGAAACCCTGCAGTAGTGCACCTGGAGCTGGGCCACCCTGTGTCAGTGCTGGCAGACCGGTTCTCCCCCCCAACACACCCATAGATCAGAGGACAGCAGCAACAACACCGGAGGAGTCCAGCTGGTGGCCGAGGAACTGGTGGGTGGCAGCAATAACCCCACATGTGCTGACAAGTCTTCATCTTCCACTAGAACTGAAACAGGGGGCTTAATTTACATAATGAATTGCAGGTATTTAATGCAATTGATTACAGGTAATTATCATAGATCAATTGTGCAGTTAATCATAGATGCTTGAATAAACAAATACTTAAAACATAAGAAAGCCTTGTAGGCCTGCTTAGCCATAAGTGCTTCAAATTAGGGACTTAGAGTGGCAAATGGCTAGAAAGAAACGCTTCTGGCAAGAGGGATAAGAAAGGCTGACCACTCCCAGCTACACACCGGTGAAAAATGAAGTTCACTCTCCTGTTAAAATTTAAAAATTTAATAAATGACAATAGGGGACAAAAAGCAAAAGGATACGGTGCCTGAGGGGACGCTGGGTGCTTGGCAGTGTGCCAAAGGCACACCTGCTATTGACAAAAGACATCTTTAAATACATTTTGTACTGCATCAGCTTAATGCCCATTCATAGACATTTAAGCATATTCAAACTTTTCCAGGAACTGTTTAGCATAGCACCTCCTCTGATCCGCCTTTTCAGAGCATGTGCAATTCTGGTGTTTGTGGCTCTGAGGGTCGCATGTGTGACCCCCTGTTCCCTGTTCCATTGTTTCAGCATATGGAAGAGGTTGATAGGTCAAAATGTCAGTAGCAGGGTTCCTTGATGGGCCATGACACCCTTGGATGGTCTATGTAGATAAGCTTGTCTAAGGTTGGGGGTCCCATCAGCTGGGTTCCTTTGCACAATACTACATATCCTAAAGCCTCTCTTCCTCCCCTTTGCTGTCAGAATCTGTGCTGACCTGGCAGCTGATAGCCTTTGGGCAATGGCCTCCCCACCCCAAAGGTGCTAAGCCAGTGCCCCCAGGGCCTCTTTTGGAGTTTTTCTTGGTGACTTGCAGCTTTTGTATAGTTTTGCTATAATATGAAAAAAGTCCTTCATGGAAATGTTTAAGTCACAAGCCCTAACACTTCAGTTATTGCAAGTTAACCACAAGTACTCTAAAACAACATCAGCTATATTACAAGTGTATCTGAGTGTCATGGTTTTGCTTGGTCCAATTTTTGGTGGTGGGGGATGGGGATCAAGAAACCACAAAGATGGCTGCTGTGAGAAGTCCTAGGGGTGTCTCCTTCTTCTTCTTCTCCAGCAAAGGGAGCCTTGCCCCCCCTTCCTGTGTTTCAGAGCCAATCCATCATTGGTTCTGAGGTTGATGGACAGGCTGACCATCAGGCCTGGGCCAATTGCACAGAGTAGTTACACCTCTGTGATGACGTATTTTGTAGTATTTAAGAAAAAATTCAAAACAAGATAGCTGCAGCCGCCATGTTTAGGTTAATTGATAGCATGTAGTTTTAGTATCTTGCACTGGAAAAAAACAGAGCAGGAGGTGAGGAGATGTAAGAAGAAAAATGGAGACACCTCAAGATCACAGAACAGTAAGGAGAAGCTGTGCCCTTGCTGTGGTTCTCGAACAAGCTGGAGGAGATAAGTTGTTCTTGAAAAGGACTGTTTCCATCATATTGAGAGAGACCTGTGTGGAGAAGTGAAGTGACCTTGCTGTGAGGAAAAAGACCCTGGCCTTTTGAGGATCGGACTGTTTTTGATTATGAAGCCAGGAGATGGAGAAGAGGTTTGATCCCCCCAAGAAGTTTTGATGTAGAAGAAGCTGTGTTTGGTGTTCTGCCAGGAGGTTTGTGATAATCGGACTCGCGTCGCTGAAAAAAAGCAACATGGGCTTTGAAGGACATTTCTTTTCTCCTGTGAGGTAAAGAAGTTCCTTTCTGCATTTAGCAGTTTTACACTGACTGTTTCTCAGAAAAGACACATCCCACAGCTGAGCTGTAAGAATGTTGTTATCCTACAACGCTTGACAACAGCTGAGTGTTTTGATCTGTGTTAGACTTTCATTCTCCTGCCCCCTGTGTGTGAGGGACAACATGGAGGGGTGGAGATGGGGGACTTGGAAGAAGAGATGGGTCCCTGGGAAAGTGTAACAGGTGTCTTAAAATGTCCATTTTATTTTCTTCTCTTTGTAAATATCCCTATCTTTGTTTTTCACCCAGTGCCATTCTTAGTGTGTGTAGTAATAAATCTATCTTGCAACTTAAGTTATGCAGCCTGTCTGACTCTTTGTGGAGTATATAGGTATCTTTCTTCCAATTATGCTTATCTCAAAGCCATATATATTTTGTGTTAATTGAGTTTTTGCTCTCTCTCTCCTTTCTCCCTCTCCGGTGGCGGGGGGGGGAAGGGAACGTCGTGGGCACAGTTCAAACCACGACACCGAGTTACAAAAGAAGAACCAAAACCACCAGTGATTATTTCACCACTGTGTCTGCATAACTAAGCTACTTATGCAAAAAAGGCAACATTGTACACATAGCACCCATCTTAATATCTGCGAAAGCCAACACTATCGTATGTGTTTATAACACACCCATCCCTGCGAGCAGTGCGTGGACATTAGCTTAAAATATAGGAAGATGATGCAATATGTAGCTAACCACTTGCTTATCAAATACTAACCTCAACCGTGCATGAATGTATGGGATTTTGATAAAATTTCTATATAAACTCACTGAAATTGTAGTGGGCGGAAAAGTATTTGGGGGGGCTGCGGATTCCTGCTCTCCCAGCTGGCCTAAATAAAGAGCTTTGAACTGACAAACATGTTTTGTCAAGCTGAATTCTTTATTTCAGAATTGTCCATAATTTCCTACCTTCCTGCAGAATTCTTTTTGTCTGCCATCTTTCCCTTTGTCTCCTGGACTGCATGGTCAACTGGAGAGCGCCATCCTGGGGGAGAGAGTTGACACCATTTTCCATTTTCTTTCAGCTATGGGGCACTGTGGGGGCACCATCTTGAAGGGAGGGTAATTCTGCAATTTGGGTGTCTCTTTGTTTTGGGGAGTTAATGAGATTTAACAATTTGTATCTAGTGATTATTCACTGTACTTTTTGCCTGTTGCTGCTTTGCTTGTTAGTAAACTGTTATTTTTTCACTCATATCTACTCGTATTCATTTGTCCTTATTGGTGGAAAAGGATTGGTTAAAACTAAAGGGAGGTACTCATTTTAGAGTTTCCACCTCTTTAAATTGTCTTAAACTGAGACACAGTTTATTGTTCTGCTTAAATATAATCAAGGAATTCTATTAAATGTATATTTTTCATACCAAAATTATCTGATTTTATTTCTCATCATTAAATGGATGTTGTCTAGATCTGTGTACTATCTTTGCTATCCTCTGTTTTCCGGACAAAATAGCTTAATTAGGCTACCTATTTTGTAGGTTTTTTTTTCTATACTTATTTTGCATTTCATATTTTTTTCCTACCTCAGCTCTTACTGGTTGATGCCTGATTTGGCATTGCTTGACTACACTAATGTGGGGGGAAATATCTCATGTTCTCAAGAGAAATTAGTTTGGTTTTTTTTTGTTTTCACCATTTAGCTCTCATTCCTGGCTAATGCTTGGATCATTCCTTGGTAATCCATGTGTCACTTTTCCAACACATGTACACCATAGTTTTGGTAACTAGACTTACATATTTTTGTTCCTGGGGGTTTGCCATTTTAGGTATACTTTTAGCTTTCCATACTAAATCCGAGCCCAGCCCCCATACACAGCTGTAAGATAGCGAGGGCCACCGCACAAGCCCAAAGCAATCCCCTCCAAAGTGGAACCTCCACCTTCAGCAAATGCTGCCAGGAGAGAGAGAGAGAAAGCTCACCACTTCCGGACTCTGACTTAAAAAGGGACTGCAGCAATGCTCCCCCTCTCCCCCATGCCCTGAGATTCCAGTTCTGGCTGCAGCACTGGGTCTTAGTGAGTAACCATTTTTGGGGCACACATAGATATGGAATACAATAAGATTTTGGGTTACCTACTACCTGGTAATAGTTTTATAGAATTTGGAAGAACTGCACCAGAAAACTCCAAAGTTCTTTGAAGAAAACACTGGAATCAATTAGCAGTAAGTAGAGGTACAGATGCAACTTTTTCCAGGGCATTAGTCACTTCAAAATAAGATGCAAGCCACAATAAGAAATTTCTCCAGAAGGCCTGGCCCATACTGCCAACATGCAGCTGTTAAAACAAGAGAACAGATTCACTATACATGCAGAGGTTCCAACACACCAGTTCCAGCACAAAATGAATCTCTGACAGACCATGAAATTTTGAAGGTTCATAAGCTGTCAGCATAAGATTTCAGTTTAGCCTGCATATTGTGGACCTGAGCCATACACAACTCCAGCTACACGCTGTCCGTTGTTCACAGAAGAGTCAAAGAATTGAGATACATGTCCTGGTTCCAGCCAGGACAGGGTTAACTTTTGCAGTAGTCAGGAGGGGCATGGCCAGGACCCTAGGGTTATTCTATACCACTTCATGTCATGGACAGGGCGGGTAGCATCTTCTCGGTTTGCTGGAGTGTGCAGTCGGGTAGTGCCAGATTACACCTGGTGAGCCTGTGAATCGTTTGCCTATCTTGTACACTCTGCTATTAGTATTGTTGTTAATGTTCATTTTTCTTATTTCATTGCTGTTCCAGTAAATTGTTCTTATCTCAGCCTGTGATCTTTACCTTTTTGTGTCTCCATTTCTCAATTCTAGCCTGCTGCAGAGGGATGGGGGAGTGAGCAAGCAGCGCATGGCCTGGGGTGTTTTAGTAGGAACACTACATTGGGAAATACCATTCCTAAATCATGACAGCCTTATTTGACACCGTGTGGGACATGAAGGGTTGAGATAACAACAGATCTGCCCAGACTGTGTTCGAAATAATTTTGATCTAAGCATTTGTTGTATTAGATACAGAGCCATTGGTCACAATGTTGCTTGGTCTGTTCATGTGGGTATGGTACTTAACTCTATATGCTCCTGTATATGCAGTATGTGCCCATCACAGTGCTCTTTTTCAGAACAGGGAGAAGGGATCAGGATTGCTATTGTTGCGTGTGTAGTGGGGAATATCGGGGTTTATGACATGATAGACATCAAAGGCAATGAGGGTATTTGGAGTGTTATTCAAGTGATTGGCTTTCCTGCTTTTATACCTCAGGCCTACGATATCTGGGAATATCATTAATAATCATACCAGACCTGTGGACAACAGGGGACAATGATTTTCACGAGTTTCACCCTCTTTTCCGTTCTCAAGGCCCTAGTTACAGAGACACTTTTGAGAATTATCAAACAATCCCCTTTGTGATGTAAGGGAAAGGCATGTTCTGTTACTTAGTCTTCCAGGCCCTTCAGGCGGTCAAACGCACTGTTTAAGATTTATGAAAGCAGATTATTTTAGGAAGGTCATTCAATGAGTCTGCCCCAAGAGGAAAGTCAGAGTGCATGAAAATGTGGGACGAATATGGCTACGTATTTAGCTGGGATTTCTCTGCTCCAATGGTTGGTAGTTCAACCCTGAAGCTACGTATAGGGAAAAAAAGACCACTGTCATAGGGTTTTAACTTGTCAAGTTTATGTGGGGATATGGGAATAAGAAATCACAGAAGATGGCTGCTGAGAAAGTCTAGGGTGTGTCTCCTTCTTCTTCTGAAGAAGAAGGACCCTACCCCCCTCCTGTGTGTAGAGCAATCCATCATGCTCTGGGTATATGGACAGAGGCTGCCCATCTACGGACAGGGCGCAAGTGAGCACAACTGCCAGCTGGTTACCTCTGTGATGACGTATGTAGTGCTATTTATAGGAAGATTCAAAACAAGTATAGATCGCGGGGCTCATGGCTTAGCCTTAGGCTTGAATAGCATGTAGTTTTAGTTAATCATGCACTGGGAAAAAAACAAACGCAGGAAAGGTGAGAATGTAAGAAGAAAAAATGGCAGACCTAAGACCACAGAACAGTAAGTAGAAGCTGTGCCCTTCTGTGGTTCTCGATAAAACAAGCTGGAGGAGATAATTGTTCTTGAAAGGACTGCTTTCATCATATTGAGAGAGACCTGTATAGAGAAGTAAAGCGACCTTGCTGTGAGGAAAAAAAACCCTGGCCTTTTGAGGACCGGACTGTTTTGATTATGAAGCCAAGAAATAGAGAAGAGGTTTGCTCCCCCCAAGAAGTTTTGATGTAGAAGAAGCTGTGTTTGGTGTTCTGCCAGGAGGTTTGTGATAATCGGACTCACGTCGCTGAAAAAAACAACATGGGCCTTGAAAGGACATTCTTTTCTTTTCTCCTGTGAGGTAAAGAAATTCCTTTTCCTGCTATTAGCAGTTACACATTGACTGTGTCTCGGAAAAGGCACATCCCACAGCTGGACTTGGCAACGACAACCGAGTGTTTTGATCTGTGTTAGACTTTCATTTCTCCTGCCCCCCTGTGTGTGAGGGACAACATGGGAGGGGTGGAGATGGGGACTTGGAAAAAGAGACGGGTCCCCCGAAAGGATAACAAGCGTCTTAAATTGTCCATTTTATTTTCTTTTCTCTTTGTAAATATCCCTTATGTCTGTTTTTGCTACCCAGTGCCCTAGTACTTCTTAATAGTGTGTGGTAATAAATCTATTTTGCAACTTAAGTTATGCAGCCTGTCTGACTATCTTTGTGGAGCACATAGGTATTTTTTTCTCCCAATTATGTTTATCTCAAAGCCATAAATATCTCGGGTTAATTGGGTTTTCACTCTCCCTTTCTCTCTCCCGTGGGGGGAAGGGAGGGAACATCATGGGTACAGTGCTTGTAATTCTGTTTGCACAGTTCAAACCACAACATTTCTGGTGTTTCTGCCCGGTTAGGCCGGGAAAGGGAATTTCAGGCTTTAAACCCACGACAGACCCTGATAAAGTGGTAAAATATTTGAAAGGAAAATGCTCTAGCAATTCCAGTGAGGCAGGAGGTACTGCAGTGTGCTGGGCCCTTGGCTACTTTTTAGTGGACACTGCTCGATACTAGACAGCACCCTCAGGGGGAGGAGGAGGAAAGCAGACCAACAGGCACCATGGCCACTCAAACTGCAGATGAACCAAAGGAACAACCTATGCTGGTAGCATAACTGTGAGATATGCAAACAGACTTCAACCTCCAGCCAGGTGAGTACATTGTGACCTGATGCTGGGATAGTGCGGCCCACACTTGGAAACTAGAGGGTAGTGAAGCCAAGAAGCTGGGATATCTGT
>VKON01002470.1:35404-54372 GCA_009741485.1 Malurus cyaneus samueli
TGTGTTAATAATCTATTTTGCAACTTAAGTTATGCAGCCTGTCTGACTATCTTTGTGGGCACATAGGTATTTTTTCTTCCCCAATTATGTTTATCTCAAAGCCTAAATATCTCGGGTTAATTGGGTTTTCACTCTCCCTTTCTCTCTCCCGTGGGGGGAAGGGAGGGAACATCATGGGTACAGTGCTTGTAATTCTGTTTGCACAGTTCAAACACAACATTTCTGGTGTTTCCGTCCATTAGGCCGGGAAAGGGAATTTCAGCTTTAAACCACGACAGACCTGATAAAGTGGTAAAATATTTGAAAGGAAAATGCTCTAGCAATTCCAGTGAGGCAGGAGGTACTGCAGTGTGCTGGGCCCTTGGCTACTTTTTAGTGGACACTGCTCGATACTAGACAGCACCCTCAGGGGAGGAGGAGGAAAGCAGACCAACAGGCACCATGGCACTCAAACTGCAGATGAACCAAAAGGAACAACCTATGCTGGTAGCATAACTGTGAGATATGCAAACAGACTTCAACCTCCAGCCAGGTGAGTACATTGTGACCTGATGCTGGGATAGTGCGGCCCACACTTGGAAACTAGAGGGTAGTGAAGCCAAGAAGCTGGGATATCTGTCCTGGGATGCGGATATTGACAAGGGGATTGAGAAAAGGACAGAAATTCTCAGCCTCTGGAGGTGACTCCTGTCAAGCATGAAGGAAAGGTATCTTTTCAAGGACAAACTATCAATGCACCAAAAAAGTGGAACACCATGGAGAAAGGTATCAGTATTAGAGAATTAGCTGTGCTGAAGGTAATCTACAAGGATTAAAATAATGAGTAGTCCCCTCTAGATCCAGATGAAGTAAAGTGTACATAATCCATGTGGCAGAAGTTTCTATGAAGCACACCATCATTGTATGCCAACTCAGTGGCAGTGATGTCATGGAAAGAAGAAGAACAAAAGGTAGATAATTTGTTTGCCCAACTCTGGCAATATGAAGAAAGTCTCTCTTCCTCCCTACAGGCCTGCATCTCAGCTATGGAAAGACTGTCCAAGGATCTCCAGCAATTTAAAGATGACCACTAGCAATTTAAAGAGGAAATGTCCCATGCCCTGCCAGTACAGACCAGAGTCTCTGCTATTGGGAACAAGTGCCTCCCTGCTTGAGAGAGAGGGCACACATCATGACGCAACCTGTGGTTTTACCTGCATGACCATGGAGAAGACATGAGGAAGTGGGATAAAAACCCACCTCTGCCTTAGCAACACAGGTACATGAGTTCAAAGAAAGAACAACCATGGCAGGAAATTCTTCAAGGATAAATGCTGCTCCAGTTTCCTGTGGTCAAGTGCTCAGACAGAATAGAAGTGCTGATGTTACTTCCTATCCTCTTGAAAGGACCTCCAGTTGACCATATTTACAAGATATGAGTAATGTCTACTATGACCAGGACTGGAAGGCCCTGCCTCCAGCCAGGGGGAGGAAAGGAGGAATCAGATCTATTGGGTGGTCCATCCAATGGCCTGGCACATCAGACCAAAACAGAGTATAAGTTTAGTTGACATCGGCATACAGTGTACCCTGGTGCCATCAAGATATGTAAGGGCAGAATCCAACTCTATTTCTGGGGTGACAGGGGATCCCAACAGCTGACTGTACTGAAAGCTGAAGTAAGCCTGACTGGGAATGAATGGCAAAACACCCCATCGTGACTGGCCCAGAGGCCCTGAGCATCCTTGGCATAGACTACCTCAGGAGAGGGTATTTCAAGGACCCAAAAAGGCATCATTGGGCTTTTAGGATAGCTCCTGTGGAGACAGAAGAAACAAAACAATTAAATACCTTGTTTGGTCCCTCAGAGGACCCTCTGCATAGGACTGCTGAGGGTTGAAGAACAACAGGTATGGATCACCACTGCAACAGTGCATCGTTGGCAATATTGCACCAACTGAGACTGTGATCCACATCCATGATATGATTTGTAAATTGGAGAGCCAGGGAGTGGCCAGCAGACTTGCTCACCCTTTAATAGTCTTACATGGCTAGTGTGTAAGTCCAATGGAGAGTGGAGACAGACAATAGACTATCGTGGCCTGAACAAAGTCACACCACCACTGAATGCCACTGTGCCAGACATGCTGGAACTTCAGTACAAACTGGAGTCCAAGGCAACAAAGTGGTGTCACCATTGATATTGCTAATGTGTTTTTGTCCATTCATTTAGCAGCAGAGTGCAGGCCTTTAGCAGGGCATCTGACTCCCCCACAAGAGCTTATCTATTGTTTGTTAACCAGTCAGATAACTAAAACAGGACAAGCTGTCTTGTAGTGAGTTATTTTGGCACCATGAGGTTAACATGGGTCTGGCATCTCCCAACTGCCAATAAATATCTTACTGTTGAAGTGAGATCTGGAAGATAAACTGGATTTCTGACTGACAGACACCTCACTTTATGACTATAAAAGCAACACCTAATTTTCACAAAGCAGAAATCTTCTATACATTTTCCTGGAAATGTGTGGGGTTTCTCCCGTGAGTAGGGATGCCTGCTTTCCAGTTACTCCCCAGAGGTTAAGTGAGGGAATCTGTGTACATTTTCATCATTTCAGTGGTAAATTACATTTGACTCCTAATCAATACTATTTCTTTTGCTAGATTTAATACAGGCACCTTGATATTGTGCAGTTTTATGTTATGCTGTAATCTACTAGTAGTTCTTTAGTTTTAATCTGCGTAGGAAGTAATTCTGACTAAGATCTTTTGTTTGTTATCTTGTCTGTTTAATAAATAATTCATTTTTATAAATAGACCTGATTTGCCACCCTTAGAACTTGTGGGCCAGAGTGATTCCTTAAATTCAAATTGTTGCCGAAATTTGAGGCTAAGGCAGGGCTTGTCTTAGGCTTTTATTTGTCCCATGACAAGGCCACAGTTTGCTTTCACCTGGAGGGATGCCCAGTACACCTGGAACTGACTGCCCCAGGGGGTGGAAACACAGCCCCATGATTTGCCATGGACTGCTCCAGACTGCACTGGAAAAGGGTGAGGCTCCAGAACACTTGCAGTCCATTGATGACATCATCGTGTGGGGCAACACAGCAGAGGAAGTTTTTGAGAAGGGGGAAAAGTTAATCCAAATCCTCCTGAAGGTGAGTTTTGCAATAAAACAAAGTAAGGTCAAGGGACCTGCCCAGGATATTCAGGTTTTAGGAGTAAAATAGCAAGATGGATGTTGTCAGATTCCAATGGACGTGGTCAATAAAATAGCAGCTATGTCCCTACCAACCAGAAAGGAGGAAACACAGGCTTTCCTAGGTGTGATGTGCGTTTTTGGAGGATGCATATTTCAGAGCACAGTCACATTGTAAGGTCTTTCTATCAAGTGACCCAGAAGAAGAATGATTTCAATGGGGTCCTGAACAACAACAAGCTTTTGAACAAATCAAACAGGAGATTGCTCATGCAGTAACCCGTGATCCAGTCAGGATACAACAAGATGTGAAAAATGTGCTCTAAACTGCAGCTGGGGAGACTGGTCCTTCCTGGAGCCTCTAGCAAAAGTTACCTGAGGAGACCTGAGGATGACTGGTAGGGTTCTGGAGTCAGGGATACAAAGGATCCAAAGCCTGCTGCATTCCAAGTGAAAAGGAGATCCTGGCAGCTTATGAAGGTGTTTGAGCAGCTTCAGAAGTGATTGGCACCAAAGCACAGCTCCTCCTGGCACCCTGACTGCCAGTGCTGGGCTGGACATTCAAAGGGAAAGTCCCTTCTACACATGATGCCACTGATGCTACGCAGAGCAAGTGGGTCTTGCTGGTCACACAGCAAGCTTGAAAAGGAAACTCATATCATCCAGGGATCCTGGAAGTCATCATGAACTGGCCTGAAGGTGAAAATTTTGGGACTATCATCAGAGGAGGGGGAGGAAAAGGTGACACTTGCTGAGGAGGTCCCGCTATATAACCAGCTACCAGAAAATTAGGTGATGCACTGTCTTTACTGATGGTTCCTGCCGTATTGTAGGGATACATCGAAAATGGAAAGCTGCTGTATGAAGTCCTACGTGGCTAGTCACAGAAGCTATTGAGGGACAAGGTGAACCAAGTCAGGTTGAAGAGCTGAAAGCCATTTAGCTGGCTTTAGATATGGCTGAACAAGATAAATGGCCAGTACTCTGCCTCTACATTGACTTGTGGATGGCAGCAAATGCTCTGGGGGGGAAGGTAGACTGATGGAAAAAGACCAGTTGGCAGCGCAGAGGGAAACCCATCTGGGCTGCTGAATTGTGGCAAGACATCACTGCCCTGGTAGTGAAGTTGGCTCTAAGAGTACATCATGTAGGTGCACACATACCCAAATGTTGGGCTACTGAAGAACATTGCAACAATTCACAGGTAGATTGGGCTGCCAAGATTAAAGTGTCTCAGGTGGATCTAGACTGGCAACATAAGGATTAATTATTTCTGTCTCAGTGGGCCCATGATGCCTCAGGTCATCAGGGAAGAGATGCAACATAAAAATGGGCTCATGATCGAGGGGAGGACTTAACCATGGACACTACTTCCCAGGTGACCCATAACTGTGAAACATGTGCTGCAATCAAGCAAGCCAAGCATGTAATGCTCCTCTGGTATGGTGGTGTTGTGGGTTTAAACCTGTTTTTTCCCGGCCAACGCACCAAAAATGTCGTGGTTTGAACTTGGCCGAAAACCAAAGCACCCACGATGTTCCCCCTCCCACACCGGAGAAGGCAGAAGGGAGAGCAAAAAGCCCAATTAACACTAAAATTGATGGCTTTTAGATAACATAACATAATTGAGAGAAAGATACATAGATGCTCCAGAAATGGTCAGACAGGCTGAATAACTTAAGTTGCAAAATAGATTTAATTACTAAAAATTACTAAGAAATACCAACCGGGAGGGGAAGAAGATAGGGAAAAATTTATAAGGAGAAGAAAATAAAAACGGACATTTTAAGACACCTGTTATTCTTTCTGCAAACCTGTCATCCCGGTATCCCCTCCCAACCTCCATGCCTTCCCGCGCGCAAGGGAGCAGGATAGAAGTTTTACATAGATCAGACTACTCATTACGGGTTGTCGTCCAGCACCATAGAGAAGAGTTCTTACGCTCCAAACGTGGGAAGTTTTTTCCAAGAACAGTCAGTGTATAACTGCTGGTGCATTGGGATTCTTTTTCTTCACTCTCGTGGAAAGAAGGGAAACATCGCTTTCAAGGCCAGCTGCTTCATTCTGAGGGTAAAGCCACTCTCTCAAATCTCCTGGCAAACACAGCTTCTTCTAAGCATCAACTCACCTAGATGTGGCGGGGGGGGGGGGGGTGGGGGAGGGGGGGGGGCATCTCTTCCTTTTGCTTATGATCATTCCAGTCTCAAGGCCAGTTTTTTGATCTCAGGTGCAGGGCCTCTCTTTTCTATACAGGTCCCATTGAAAGAATAGTCCTTTCGAGAACGCTTGTTTCTCCATGTTCGAGCACCACAGCAACAGTACCTGTCTTCTCCTTACTGTGATCTTGGTCTCCATTTTTTCTACATCTCTCCCCTCCTCCTCTGTCTTCCCCCGGTGCAGGGAATATACTAACAACCTAAGAACTAATGGCGGCCGCAAACTATCTTGTTTTGAATTCTTAAGTACAAGATATACATCATCACAGAGGTGTAACTAGACTGTGCAATTGGCCCAGGCCTGACCAGCAGCCTGTCCATCAACCTCAGAGCCACAAGTGATTGGTTCTAAAACACAGGAGGCAAGGTGCCTTTTGCTGGAGAAGAAGGAGAAAGCTTCTAGGACTTTCTCACAGGAGCCATCTTTGTGGTTTCTTGGTCCCATCCCCCACCACCAAAAAATCGGACCAAGCAAAACCAGGACAGGTGGTCAATGGTCAAAATAAAGATATGGGAAGGCCTGGCAAATTGATTACATCACACTTATAGAAACCCATCAAGGCAAGAGCTACGTGCTTACAGTGGTGAAAGCAACCACTAGATGGCTGGAACTGTACCCTGTGCCTCACAGCACTGCCCAGATCACCATCTTGGTCCTTGAAAAACCAGTCTATGGTAACATGGCACCCCAGAAAGTATTGAGTCAGACAACAGGACTCATTTCAAAAACAGCCTCATAGACACGTGGACCAGAGAGCACAAGATTAAGCAGGTATATCAATTCCCTATCTTGCACCAGCCCAGGAAAATGAATGGTAATGGACTGTTAAAAGCCACATGAAAAGAAATGGGTGATGGGGCCTTCAAACATTGATCTACATTTAGCAAAGCCACCTGTATTAATACTAGAGGTCTTACCAACTGACTGCCTACTCAATCAAAACACCATATACTCCCAATCAAAAATTCCCTGTGGTGCTTATGAGAAATATGTATAGAAGACAGTTTGGATTAGTCTGCAAGCAAAAGGCAAACCTATCTGTGGGATGTTTTTGCTCAAGGACCTAAATGCACTTGATGGGTAATACAGAGGGATGGGGAAACTCGATGTGTACCTCAAAGAGATTTGATTTTTGGGTGAGAATGGTCTGTAATATTGAATTATATAATATTGGTTGCTGAATGACATAGCCAGTTTGTCATACACTACATTGACAAATGAGTACAGACTGCTCCAAATTATCCAGTCATGAGCTCCTGAGCAGCTTGCAACCAGCGACAGCACACCAGCCCTCCTGCCCTGAAAGACATTTAGGACAGATAGAACCCACAGTCATGGAATAATGAATCAACAGACATTTTGAGGACAGCCATTGACTAAAGAATGATATCCATGCTTATGGGTATATATATAAGTATATATATGTAGTTGGAAAGTGTAGGAGCTGGGCATGATGATATAGAATAAGGGGTGGATAACGTCTGGTCCCAGCCAGGGCAGGGTTAACTTTTGCAGTAGTCAGGAAATAGGACAGACCCTGGGTTATTCTATACTACCTCATGCATGTGCAGGAGGGTATGTCTTCCTGTTGCGAGTGTGCAGTCAGGTATGCTGGTTATGCGTGGTGAGCAATTGCTTGTGAATCATTCACCCATCTTGTAACTCTGCGACTTGGCAACTAGGTGGGACTCTGTTTCTGCTCGCTCTCCAGATATCATGGGATCAGAGGGTATCAGGACACAGTGAAGGGTTTTTGTGGCGATCCTCTGATCCCAGATCAGTGGTTCAAAGGCCAGACCCTGAGATTTTATAAAGGCATTACTGAGTGTAGGTATAGCTAACATAAGCTGTGGCAGAATCCCATAGAAACTGAGCTCTATAATATAACTGGGTTATAAAAGTGATATAACTGTGAAAAAGGAGTGTGATATTTGGTGCAAAAAAAAGAAATCAGTAGTGATGGTATAATTAGCTATTTTTCTAAAATATAATTGTAAAGCATACAAGTGAGTATCAAAGGTTTGTGTGTTTCGAGTCCCACCACCTAGTACAGAAAAACTGTATAAATGGTTAACAGAAGTGCACAATGAGGGTCCCAGTCCCATTTGCCTACATATTGTCTGACAGAGTGCCGTGAGCATACGAGCCGTGTTGTGGATTTGTGTTAATTGTGGATCTAATATTAAAATGGTTTTCAGTGAATTAGAGATTCAGTATCATAAGTGGCTGGAGTATCCATTAGATTATCAATAGAAGTGGCCTGTTAATAGTAGTGTAGATTGTAATATGGCTTTGCAGTTAATGTTATTTTGCCAGAAGAAAAGTGAAAGTATGTAGATTTGTTCTTTGAACTGAGAAATAATCAGGACTTGAGAAAGAGGATGTTGAATTGTTGATAGCCCCTGGAATGTGGGAGAAAGGAGCTGACAGAGGAGTGGAAGAAAGGAATTTGGGTTTGGAAACCAATGAAGAGTTTAGTCCAATAGTAGCGATTTATAGGGAAGTCTCAGAGAAATTTTGAGGGATTTAAATAACGAACTGGAATTGTAGCAGTGGTATTGGATACATTGTTATTAGGAATCTTTAGTTGTTGGAAAACGACATGGAATGTGTACAATGGTCAGGAGCAAAAGCTCATAGCTGGGTTAGTAGAGCAAAGCCCAAAAAGGGAGGGTGGGGGCACCACGGGGGGAAAGATGAAAGGATACATGCTCAAGGGAGTCAGCAGGGGACAGTAGATGATTATTTTCTGTCCACCAACTCTAAGTGGGATCCTAATAATTAGGTTTAATGGAAGTTATTACCCGTTTATCAAAGACTGATTATATTCAGAAATGGACCTGCATTTCCAAAATCAATTAACCTATTAAAATTGTATCAGATGAAACAGTAAAATTAATGACCTTAGATGAAGCATGAAGGAAACCGGGGGAGTTATCCCCAGCTGTATCCTGGTTACATTTACACTGGGGAATGAGTAAATGGGTTTCTTAGTAGATACTGGAGCGGTGTCTTCGGTTTTAAAAATGTGTAAAGGAAAATTTAGTTAGGAAATTATTAATGCAGTTGGTAACACCGGGGAGGGTGAAAATCTGCCATTTTCCCAACCTTTAAAATTCAAGATAGGTAAACAGTGGTTAACACACCAATTTCTACATATGCCTGAATACCCAATGCCTTTGTTAGGAAGAGATATTTTAAATAGATTAAATGCACAAATAATATTTGAAAATGGACAAATACAAGTATGTATTCCAGAAAGTAAAGCCCTGGAGGACCAGGTTTTTATGTTGTTACAGCAACCAAACACAACAGAGGGAATCCCACAGGAGGTGGAAAAAGCTGTTATTCCATTGGTGAGGGACCACTGAAATTCCAGGGAAATCAAAAGCAGCAGAAACATTAAGAATACAGTTGAAACCTGACACCAGACCAGTAAGGAAGAAACAATAACCTTTGAACTTAGAAGCTAAAAAAGGGTAAGAATAATTAATTACTAAATTTGTGCAACATGAATTACTAAGTGTTGAAGGTTAGGATTTTTCCTTTTGTTCTCCCTCTTGGGGAATTTTCTCCCATTTTTGTTGTTTAGAGACAATAATTACCAAGTATTTAGCCTAATGTATGTGTGCTAAAGGAAGACAAAATAAGTTGCCAAGCCCAGGGGGGAGGAGGACTCCTGGAGGCACTCCTCCTATCTGACGGTTGTCTCTGTGCAGAGCCGAGATCCCGCGAGAATTTGGGCTCGGGAAAAGGTATGTGTGGGAGGGGCAGCAGGTGTTCTCTTGCCCTGTTTGGCTTGGGGGAGGATAGTGGACCTGCTGCCTGTATGAGAGAACTCGCCTGCTGCCACTGCAGAGCCCAGCATCCTGCCGTAGGTTCCTTGCTTGCTACACTGTGGCTTTTGCTCCCCTGCCTTGCCAGGAGCCCCCTGTGATTCCAGCTACATTGGCCAAGTTCTGATACATCTCATCTACAGCCGTGGGATATTGCTCATCTCTTTGCCCAGCTTGCTGCTCTGAGGTTCCTGCTGTAGCTCCTCTTGCTATCCAGAGGGAGCACCAGGATTGGCTCCCCCTTGTGAGTTCGTAAAGGAACTTTTCACCATCCATTTCTGCCACCTGGGCCCACCATTGCCATGTGAGATAAAACCAGCCGGGACCGGCACCACAGCGCCCCCGCCAGGCCGGGGGGGGGGGACGACAGAATTATCGCACCAGTTCTGCCCAGCTGGGAGCCAAGACACCTGGCCGGCTGTGACCATAACTGCGCCACAGAGGAGGGCATGGGACAGCCCAGAGGAGGCTGTCACTGGGTTTCTGGTTTTTCTCGTTGTTGCTATCGTTGTTGTTTGTTTACCTTGTTATACATACTAGTAAAAAACTGTTATTCCCTTTTTCCTATATCTTTGCCTGAAAGCCCTGTGATTTCAAAGTTATAATAATTCAGAGGGAAGGGGGGCCATATTCTCTGCTCCAAGGGAGGTCCCCACCTTCATTGGCAAACACCTGTCTTTCAAACCAAGACACTAAGTCACTCCTATAGTCAAAAAGGGCAAGAAGGAAGATCTGGGGAACTACATGTCAGTCAACCTCACCTCAGTCCCTGTGAAGATGATAGAGAAAATCTGCCTGGAAACAGTTTCCAGACACATGAAGTCCAGCTAGGTGATCAGGAATAGTCAGCATGAATTTACAAAGGAGAAATAATGCTGAACCAACCTGATACCCTTCTATGATGAAGTCACTAGCTAGGTGGATGAGGGGAGATCAGCGGATGATGTTTACCTTGACTATTGTAAAGCTTCTGACACTATCTCGCATCATATCACAGAATCACAGAATATACTTGTCTTGGGTTGATTTTGTGCTAATCCTGTATTCCTATATTCCATCGGCTTGTATGCCCAAAAAGTGCCTGTGCCTTTAAATTCAACCCTGAAGAAGGGACAGGGGCGGTGCAGGCAGTTTAAAAGCCAGGGCTGCCGCGCAGCTGTTGGTTTTTGAGCTCAGCTCGTGAGCTTTTTGGACCTCAGCATCGGCGCTGCAGGAGTCCTTGCTTGCTGCGTGCAGCGGAGTTACACTGTTGCTGTTTAGCTAGCTCGGGTTTGTTAGCTTGGGCAAACAGCTTTCCCTGGACAGACCCCCTCTGCGGCTGCTGTGATTTTTCTTCTGGAGCAATTTGGCAGCCAGTGGGGAGAAACTGCATCACTCCGTCTCGTCCCGGACTCCGGAAGAAGCCAAGCCAGTGACAGAAAAACACACCAACCCTCTGTTTCATCCACTGCAAGGAGAGGACTGCTCCAGGTTTTTCCACTGCTGCTGGAGCAGCCACATTTTTTTTTTTCCTTTTGTTTTTTTTTTTTTCCCTGGGGACGGAAGCCGCCATTTTTTTTTTCTCTGCACCACGTGGTCGAGTGGCTGTGGCGGGAGGGGGAGGCGTGTGTTCCTGAGTTTTAAATATCTAACAGTTACTTTTTATCTGTGTCGTGTCACTGTGATTTGTTAATAAACATTTTTTTTCTCTTCACTTTTGCCTGAACATCTATTTCATACTGATGGGAAAAAATTATTAAATTTTTCACTTCAGAGGAAACATTTACTCTGTAACATTTTTCTCTGAAAATTGTCTCAAACCAAGACAATACTGCAACTGGATTTCATACAAATGTATCCTGAGTTGAAGGGACCACAAGGGTCAGAGTCCAACTCCTGGCCCTGCACACAATACTGCAGGGGAGGTCACACCAGTGCAGAGTAGAGTGGGACAATCACCTCATATTGTGGTGTCCAAAATTGTGAGGTGAGGCCACACCAATGCAGAGTGGGACAATCACCTCCCTCAAGCAGCTGGGATGCTGTGCTTGATGCCCCCCAGGATAACTGGACCTTGGCTGCGCCTCTCATTCACTTTCCATGACCAGGACTCCCAGGTCTTCTTGGCGCTGCTTCCAGCTCTCCTCCCCAGTCTGTCTGTACATCAAGGGTTACCCCCATCCAGGTGCAGAATCCAGCACTTCCCTTGTTGAACTTCATAGGGTTGGTGATTGCCCAGCCCTCAAATTTGTGAGGCTCTCTGAGGGCCTCCCTGCCTTCAAGGGAGTCAGCAGCTCCTCCCGTTTTGTATCATCTGAACTTACTTAGTATTGCTTTCAGTCCTGTTCCAGTATTTATGAAGTGTTGAAGTGACAGGGCTAGATGAGCTCTGAAGCCCCACGTGCAGCCACCAGTTCTGTGTCACCCCATTCACTATAACTCTTTGTGCCAATCCTGTGAGCCAATTCTCACCCATCGCATACATGTTATTCAGCTGAATGCTGGCATTTTGTCCAGAAGGATTTGTGAGAGACAGCATAAAGCTTTACTGAAATCCCAAAAGATTATATCTACTGGCTTCTCTTGATCAACTAGATAGGTTACCTTGTATAAACGAAATCAGGTTTGATAAGCAGGACTTTTCCCTCGTGAAGCCATGCTGGCTGTGATGATGACTGCTTGTCTTCCAGTGTTTTTCAACCTCCAGATAATTTCCATGATTTTACAGGCACTGAAGGAGACTGACAGGCCTGTAGTTTCCGGGGTCCTCTTTCTTGCCCTTCTTGAAAATCAGGACAATGTTCACTAGCTTCCAGGCAGGTGGGACTTCTCCAGATTCCCAAGACCACAAAAAACATAGAGAGGTTTGCATGCATCAGCCAGCTCTTGAGATTTTTGGATGAATCCCATCAGGCCTCATAGATTTGAAGGGATCCAGCTGGAGCAGCAGATCCCACACAATTTCAGAGTTGACTGGGAGTTGATCATTCTCGCAGTCATAGTCCTACCGCTCAGGGCACTGAGCCCCCTGGTCCATCATGTTGAAGACAGAGGCAAAGAATGCGTTAAACACCTCTGCCTTGTCCATGTCCCTGTTTGTGAGGTGACCATTCTCATCCTGTAACAGGCTGGTATTTTCCACTTCTTTGCCATTAATATTTGAAAAATCTTTTGTCATTGTCCCCCACAGTTCTGGCAGCTTCAACTCCATTGAGCTTTGCTACAGATTTTCTCCCTACAGTGGGAGACAGCAATCTGTTTCTTCCCATGTCACCTGCCCTTGCTTCCTGGACATACACCTTCCTTTTTGCCTTGTTCCAGAAGAAGATCCCTGTTCAGCCAAGCCACCTTTGCCTCATCTGCTTGATTCCTAACATTTGGGAATTGCCTGCTCCTGTGCCCTTAGGAGGTGATGTTTAAAAAGTGACTAAAACTGATGGATCCCAGCACTGGCAAAAACATTTTCCCAGGGGACTTTACTTACTAAACCTCTGAGCAGCCTGAAGTCTGCTCTCCTTATGTTCAAAGCTGAAATTTTGCTGGCACTTTTCCTCCTGTCAACAGAGGTTTTAAACTCAATTGCTTCATGGTCACTGTGGCCAAGATGGCCACCAATCTCCACTTTGCTCATGAGATCCATTGTGTTGACAAGCAGCAGATCAAGAAGAGCATCTTTCTCAGTCAGCTCCCTTAGGACCTGTTCCATAAGATTGTCATCCAGTTTTTTTTAGGAATGATCTGGATAAGCTGACAAAGTACAGATTAGATAAGTGGACAGTGTGATGGACTGCAAACTGTCTGAATAGCCAGGGTTGTGAATGCAAGGGTTGTAAGCAGTGGAACAAAGGTCAGTTGGAGGCAAGTCAGAAGTGGTGTATGCCAGGGTTCAATACTGAAGTAAATACTGTTTAACATCTTCAATTATGACCTTCATGCTGGGACATGCTTTGTAAATTTGCAGACAATACAAACTGGGAGGAGTGGTCATATTCCAGAGGGTTGAGTGCCATTCAGAAGGACCATAACAAGCTGGAGAACTGGGCAGAAAAGAATCTCATGAAGTTCAGCAAGGGAAAATGTCAAGTCCTGCTTCTGGGGAAGAATAATCCCAGGTATCAGTACATGCTGGGGGACAACTGGCAAGAAAATTGGTCTGCAGAGAAGGACCCTCAGATTTTGGTGGACAACAAGTTGACCATAAGGCAACAATATGCACTTGTGTGAAAGAATGCCAACAGTATACTGGGCTGCATAAGGAAGATTGTTGCCAGCACATTTAGGGAGGTGATCGTATCTCTCTATTCAGCATTGTTGAGATCGCATCTGGAGTACTGTGTCCAGTTCTGGGCTCCTCAACACGAGAAAGACATGGACTTAATGGAGTAAGTCCAGCACAGGGCTACTAAGATGATTAAGGAACTGGAACATCTATCATATGAGGAACAGACCAAGAAGCAGGGACTCTTCAGCCTGGAGAAGATAAGGCTCAAGTGGGATCTTAACAATGTGTATTAATATCTTATGGGAGAGAATAAAGATGAGGGAGCCAGACTCATCTCAGCAGTAACCAGAGACAAGACAAGAAGCAATTGGCACAAAGCTAAACATGTGAAATTCTGACAATAAGAAGAAAATACTTCTTTTTTTCACTGTGAAGGTAGTTTGGCACAGGTTGCTCAGAGACGTTGTGGAGTGTCCATCCTTGGAGATATTCAAATACCGACTGGACACAGTCCTGGTCAACCTTCTCTAGCTGACCCTGCTTGAGGACTAAATTATTTCATGAGGTCCCTTCCAACCAAAATGATACTGTGAAAAGCATGTTTACCATCAGCTAAATTTCTCTGTACAATTCCATTTGAAGTATGTGGACAATTCTACTTTACAGTCCTCAAGGGCAAAGGTATCCAGGAAAGCTGGACATTCTTCAAGAAGGAAATCTTAAAGGTGCAGGAGCAGGCCATACCCATGTGACATGAGACAAGCTACTGGGAAAGAAGACTGGCCTTGCTGAACAGAGAGCTTTGGCTGGAATGCAGGAAAAAAAAGGTAAGTTTATGAACTTTGGAAGAAGAGACAGGAAACTCAGAAGCACTACAAGGATGTCATGAGGTTATGCAAAAACATATAACAAATACATTACTGACAAAAAAGAGGGTCAAGGAGAATCTCCATCCTTTATTGGATGTATGGGGAAATTGCCACAAAGGATGAGGAAAAGGCTGAGGTACTTAATGCTTTCTTTCCCTAGTCTTTAACAGTAAGACCAGTCATTCTCAGGGCTGGGAACCCTGAAGAGCTCAGGAGCCAGAGGACAGGGAAAAGAAATAATACCCCCATAATCCAGGAGGATGAAGTTAGAAACATGCTGTACCACCTAGACCCTCACAAATCTATGGGGCTGGATGGGATCCACCTGAGGGTATGGAGAGCTGATGGAAGCGCTCACCAAGCCACTCTCCATCATTTATCAGCAGTCCTGGTAACTGGAGATGACTGGAAGTGTCGTGTGATGCCCATCCACAAGAAAGGTCAGAAGGAAGATGCAGGGAACTACAGGCCTGTCAATCTGATCTGAGTGCCAGGGAGGGTTATACAACAGATTATCTTGACAGCGATCACACAGCATGTGTAGGACAAACAGGGGATCAGGCATAGCCAGCATGGGTTTAGGAAAGGCAGGTCCTGCTTGATCAACCTGAACTCCTTTTATGACCAGGCGACCGACCTAGTAGATGAGGGACAGGCTATGGATGTTGTCTACTTAGACTTAAGTAAAGCTGGTGAATATTGTCCTGATTTTCAAGAAGGGCAAGAAAGAGGACCCCGGAAACTACAGGCCTGTCAGTCTCCCTTCAGTGCCTGGTAAAATCATGGAGATTATTCTGGGAGGTGTTGAAAAACACTGGAAGGACAAGGCAGTCATCAGTCACAGCCAGCATGGCTTCACGAGGGAAAAGTCCTGCTTATCAAACCTGATTTCTGTTTATTACAAGGTAACCTATCTAGTTGATCAAGAGAAGCCAGTAGATATAATCTTTTGGGATTTCAGTAAAGCTTTTGATGCTGTCTCTCACAGGAATCTTTCTGGACAAAATGCCCAGCATTCAGCTGAATAAACATGTTATGCGATGGGTGAGCAATTGGCTCATGGATCAGGCACAAAGAGTTATAGTGAATGGGGTGACATCAGACTGGAGACCTGACACAGTGGGGTTTCACAGGGCTCCATCTTAGCCCCTGTACTCTTCAACATCTTCATAAATTACTTGGATGCAGGACTGAAAGCAATACTAAAGTAAGTTTGCAGATGATACAAAACGGGGAGGAGCTGCTGACTCCCTTGAAGGCAGGGAGGCCCTGCAGAGAGCCCTCGACAAATTTGAGGGCTGGGCAATCACCAACCCTATGAAGTTCAACAAGGGCAAGTGCTGGATTCTGCACCTGGGATGGGGTAACCCTTGATGTACAGACAGACTGGGGAAGGAGATGCTGGAAAGCCGCACCACAGAAAGCAACCTGGGAGTCCTGGCCTATGGAAATTTGGATATGAGTCAGCAGCCAAAAGGTCCAATTGTATCCTGGGGTGCATCAAGCACAGCATTCTCAGCTGCTTGAGGGAGGTGATTGTCCCACTCTGCATTGGTGTGGCCTCACCTCACAATTTTGGACACCACAATATGAGGAAGTTGTAGAGCTATTAGAAAGCATCCAGAGCCACAAGGATCTTGAAGGGTTGTGCTGGTTTTGGCTGGTGTAGATTTAATTTTCTTCACAATGGCTTGTATTGGAGCTATGTTTTGGATTTGTGCTGAACAAAGGGTTGATAATATAGACATGTTTTTGCTATTGCTGAGTGGGGCTTGCCCAGAGCAAAGGTCTTTTCTGCTTTTCGTATTGCCATGCTGGCAAGGAACTTGGGGGTGCATGGGAGGCTGGGAGGAGACAGCCAGGAGAGGTGGCCCCAACTGACCAAAGGGATATCCCAGACCATATGACACTATGCTTGGTCTGTAAGAGCAGGGAAGAATGAGGGGATGTTTAAAATGATGTTGTTTTTCTTTCCAAGTAACCGTTACACATGATGGGGCCCTGCTCTACCGGAGGTGCCTGAACACCTGCCTGCCCATGGGGAGCAGTGACTTAATTCCTTGTTTTGCTTTGCTTGAGTGCACAGCTTTCGCTTTGCTTACTAAACTGTCTTTATCTCAACCCACGAGTTTTCTAGCTTTTACCCTTTCAATTCTCTCCCTGATCCCACTGCTGGGGGAATGAGTGAGCAACTGCTTGGAGCTTGGTTGATGTCTGGGGTTAAACCATAACAAGGGGCTAGAGGGGAAACTGTATGTCAAGTGGCTGAGGTCACTTGGCTTGTTCAGCTTGGAGAAAAGGAGACCGAGGGGAGACCTCATTGCAGTCTACAACTTCCTCACAAGAGGAAACAGAGAGGCAGGCACCAATCTCTTGTCTCTGGTGACCAGGGACAGGACCCAAGGGAATGGCATGAAGCTCTGTCAGGGGAGGTTTAGGTTGGGCATAAGGAAAAGGTTCTGTTGCAGATCAGTAAAACCTTACAAAATGAGGGCCTTGTTACCCATGTAAAATCTGAAAGGAATGAGAAGGGAGTGTCTTTACAAACACTCTGACTCTGGGGGTAAGATAAGGCTGATACTGGGAGATAGAAGGAAACAATGGGAAGAATTTCCATAGGACTCCCTTTGATTAACTTATCCCAGACTATGTTAATAGACTACAAGAGCAGAGACACAGAGATGTATATTGAACGGGGGCAATGTATGATAGAAGGGGGGGTTTCATCAGGCGTTTCAGGGAGCCTGTACTCCCAAGTTCCTCAGCCAATGGGGAAAGAGAGAGGGAACTGTGGCTGGGAAATTGGGATAAAAAGAGGCTGCGTCCTCTATGAATTTGAGAGACCTCATGGGAAATGCCCATGACCTCTCCCTTTATTCATGAATAAAGTTGCGGGACTCCTCTGTCTCCTTTTTGGACATAAACCTCTGGTGCTTGTGGATTAATTTTCCTAACAAGAGGAAGCTATCCCCTGTGTCCCCGGTGCCCCCAATAAAGAATTGTCTGCTTATTTGCATAAAATTGGTGTTGGATAAGTTTCTTTCGTCCCATTTGGTAAGTTTCCTGGCAACCGTGGCAGGACCTTGCTAAGAGGGACTGGAGGAGTTGGGGATCTGATTGGTTCCAGCCAGCACCGAGAAATTCTTGGGGATACCCATCAATCTCCAGTCTAAAAGGCTCTTGGCAATGTCCTACGGGGTTGGTAAGAAAAGACACTTCCTTTGTTATTCTGGGAAGGGAGGGGGTTAGATTCCCCCTGGTCTGCCTGTCAGACAGAAAAAGCTGCACAGGGGTGGACTGAGTAGGGTACCCAAGTGGAAAGCCTAGGCATCTGCCCATAAGTCATAAGCAAAAACTATTTCAGGGTTGGACAAATGGGAATTGTGAAGCTGAAACTCATGTGTTATAAGTTTCTGTTGGTGTCTGTATATTGTTTAATAGCTGTGTCTTTGTGTATTGCTTAATATTGCTCTCTGTGTATTGAGCAGTATCTATCAGTGTTAGTGGTTTTTCTTCTTATTTTGAATAAGGTATGACTAAGAAACTTGGTGCTGGTATTAAGGGAATGTTTAAGAATAAGAGTGTTGGTGATTTGACTGATAATGATCAGATTCCTAAAACCTCGCCGTTGGGGTGTTTATTGAAGCATTGGACAGAAGCACAAGGCAAATTACTCAAGCAAAACATGATTGAATATTGTAATCATTGGTGGCCAATGTATACTTTAGAGGATGAAGAAAAATGGCCTGAAAACGATACATTAAAATATACGATTTTTAAATTAATGTTTTGTAGAAGGACAGGAAAATGGGATAAGATTCCTAATGTGGATTTATTTTTCTATTTAAGAAGTAGATTGGCAAAAGGAATGTAAATGATTAAGTAGAGATGTGCTTGCCATGAGTGTGATTGCTGAAGATAAAAAGAAAAAGGTGAAGAGGTGTTGTTCTGCCTGTGATATAGGGAAAAGGTGTCTTAAAGCTAAGCCTGCTATTGCAGTACCTGTTTTTGAGGAGGAAGTTGAATTAGATGTATCTCCTGCAAAACCAAGTAATCCAGCAGGGCCAAGTAATCAGCAGGATGATTCTGATAGCAGTGAGGAGATGGAAGAGGAACAGATATCCCCAATTTTGCAAGAGGAACAAGTTATATCTACAATTTCACATAGGACCCGAAAGCAGGTAGCCAGTGCAATACAGCCTACTACCTCTCATTCAGTTATGGTACTCCAACAACCCTCGCTGATAACCTCCTTGAGGCAGAGGGTTGGGGCAAATGGACCAGGGTATGGTAAAGTACCATTTTCAGTAACAGATTTAATGACTTGGAAAACAGCAGCTGGGGTGTACTGTGAAAACCTGGATAAAATTGAGAGAGTTATGGAGATCATAATCAGAACCCAAGATCATGATTGGAATGAGTTTCAGATTATTTTGGATACCTTATTGGATGATACAGAAAAAGAAATGGTGTTAAGAACAGCTAGGATGCAAGTGGAGGCAGCTCATGCAGCACAGGCTATTCAGGGAACTGTGGATCAAAGCTTTCGCTTGACTGATCCATGATGGGATCCAAATGATCAGGCACAGAAACAGATGTTGTCGAGGTATCAGAGATGGATTCTTTTTGGAATAAGACATGCAATGCCAAAAGCAATAAATTGGTAA
>VKON01002470.1:55539-74024 GCA_009741485.1 Malurus cyaneus samueli
TAACCCAGAAACAGAAACTGTATAAGAGAAAGAACTTCAACTCCAGCCAGTGCGGTGGCGTGGGACTAGTGCCACAGGAGGTACAGACTTACCCAGCCCGCCCAGCGCTGTTTTGACCACTATGCCGCTTGCTTAATTAATTAATTAAATTTATACTTGATTGGATACTGTCTCTGATTGGTTATTGGGACCTAATCTATCACAGAGAGGATTCTAGAAATTTGAGTAAAATGCCTGAAGTTGCTTGGAAAGTATACAACAATAGGGAGAAGGAAGATGAGAAAAAGGAAAAAACTAGAAAACAGGCTGACTGCAGTATTGACCAGAAATCCACCCATTACAGGGTAAGGCTGAGGAAGGGAAAGAGGCAAGGGTCAAGGTGGTTATGGCAATATGGGAACCCCATTGGGACTGAATCAGTGTGCCTTTTGTTAGGGAGGATGGACACTGGAATAATGATTGTCCCAAGGCAAGGGAAATGCAAGCTGCAGAGGAAGTCATGACTTTAGGGGAATGAAGGGGACCGGAGGTAAAGACCCCAGCTGAACCTCTGGTTATAATAAAACTGGGGACAGAAAATGTAGAATTTTTAGTAGATACAGGGGCTACATATTCAGTAAATACACGTAAAGGAAAAACCAGTAATAAAAGTGCAAATGTTGTTTGTGCCAGAGGGAAGGCTGTAAGCAGACTGTTTTTAGAACCACTTGATTTGAAATTTGGTGATAAAGCAATGACCCATGAGTTTTTGTATATGCCAGAGTGTCCAAAATCACTAATGGGAAGGGATTTGCTAAGTAACTTACAAGCAGAAATTATTTTGGAAGACGGGGAAATTTTATTAACGATACCAGAATAAAAAATGGATCAAATAATGATGTTACAGGAACAAGTTAAGGAAACAGAAATACTGGAAGTAGTGGATAATGCAGTCATCCCTACAGTGTGGAATACCGGCATCCCAGGAAAATCAAAGGCAGTCAATCCAGTTAAAATAGAATTAAAAGAAACAGCTAGGCCAATTCATCAAAACAAATATCCAATAAAGATAGAAGCTTGAGAAGGAATTAGAAAATTGATTGATAAACTTATAGAATTTAAAATTTTAGAGGAATGTGAATCTGAGTATAATATTCCAATTTTACCTGTTAAGAAACCATCAGGAGATTATAGATTAGTTCAAGATTTACGAGCCATAAATTTGATAAAGATATTAATCCCATTGTTGCTAACCAATATACTTTGCTAAAAACTTTAAATGAAAAACATGGTTGGTTTACAGTGCTTGATTTAGGATGCCTTCTTTTGTATACTGCTAGAAAAGGAAAGCAGGAATCTTTTTGCCTTTGAATGGGAAAATCCTTATACAGGATGGAAAACTCAATTAACTTGGACTAGACTACCACAAGGATTCAAGAACAGTCATACAATATTAGGAAACCAACTGGCAAAAGAAACAGAACAATGGATGTTGGGGGTTAGGTTTTCTTTATCTTCAGGGTATTTTCTTCCCATTTGTTGTCATAGAGATGGCAAATGGACGTAGATTTAAAAGACAAAAGACGTAGCCAGTGCCTTGGCATACCATTGGAAAGGTTCTAGGGGAGGGGGAGAAGTGGAGTAGCTTTGGCAGTTTCTGAGCTGGGGGTGGAGCAGTCTTTGCCTGGCTTGAGGCAGGTGGTTGTGGGTCTTGGTGCTGGACTTCTCCTGCCCAGAGGACTCACTGCTACTACTGAACCTTCTTTGCTGCTTCTCCTTACTATAGGTAAGCCACTGCTTGCAGGAGCAGCCGTTGGACAGGAACTTTTCAACACCCGCCCTCGCTGGGAGAGACCATCACCATCTGCATGGGTGCCTCAGGGGAAAACCAGGCCCCCACCTCCTCCCTCTCTCTGGAAGAAGCACCTCCTGGCTGCTTACTGTAGCCTCGACTGCTGCTGCCATCGCCAGGGCACCACACAGGACATGTGAGAGCCAGGGGAAAACCGAAACAACCCCACTCCACCTTCTCTCTCTCCCTGAGGCTGCCATTACCTCCTGGGGAGGCTCAGGGCTTGCATTGGCAGCCCTCTGAAGCCGCCTGAGCCAACAGCGCCCCCTGAAGCTGCAGGGGAGTCACTGCAGCCTCTCTGCCTCACCAAGAGCCAACAACGTCCCCTGTCGGTTGTGGTCGTAGCTACACTAAAGGGGAAAAATTGCTTGATGGGTGTGAAAAAGGCTGTTATTGGGTTGTCTGGGTTTTGTTGTTGTTGTTTTCCGGTCTTTATATTTATATATTAAAATATTATAGTAAAGAACTGCTATTCTTTTTCCCACATCTTTGCCTGAAACCCTGTAATTTCAAAGTTATAATAATTTAGAGGGAGGGAGTAATCTTTTCCATTCCAGGAAAGTTCCCACCTTCCTTGACAGACACCTGTCTTTTAAACCAGGACAGTGGAAAAAGACGGTAAATCTGGACAAGGATCACTTGGTGTTACAATACGTGGACAACATCCTTGTTGCTACAGAAACTGAAGAAGGCTGTACGCAGGTTACGATTGGACTTCTAAATTTTCTGGGCCAAAGTGGCCATAAGGTTTCCAGAAACAAAGCTCAAATTGTGAAACAAACTTGCATATTTGGGTTTTGAGGTATCCCAAGGACAGAGACAATTGGGAATGAGCCATAAAGTGGCAATCTGTAAAATTGCAGAGCCAAAAGATGTCCGAGAATTGCAGGCCTTTTTAGGAATGACTGGATGGTGCAAACTGTGGATTATGAACAATGGACTAATGACTAAACCATTGTATGAGGCTCTGAAAGGACCACCTTTTGTGTGGGGACCAGAGCTAAGAGCCTACATAGACCTAAAGCAAGATTTGATGACAGCACCAGGTTTATGATTGCCAAACTTAACCAAGGAATTCCAAGTCTTTGTACATGAGAGACAACACATTGTGCTGGGAGTGCTGACACTATACCTTGGGACTTGGAAAAGACCTGTGGGGTACTTCTCCAAACAACTGGACAATGCAAATAAAGGATGGCCTAGCTGCCTACGGGCAGTGGCTGCAACCGCGATGCTGATTCAAGAAGCACATAAGTTTACTTTGAGGCATAAAATGACTGTATGTGGACCTCATATGGCAACCCAAGTTCTAGAACAAAAGGGGGGCCATTGGTTGTTTCCCAGCAGAATGCTGAAATATCAAGTTGTCTTATTGGAACAAGATGATGCTTTAAAAACTACTAACATTACCAATCCTGCAGTGTTGTTGAATACTCAACAGGCAGAGAGACCAGTGAAACATAATTGCCTGGAGATGATTGAATATGTTTATTCCAGTCAACCAGATTTAAAAGATATTCCTTTACCTCATCCTGATTTGGAGTTGTTTGCAGATGGAAGCAGATACATAGAAAATGGAATTAGATTTGCTGGATATGCAGTAACGACTGAGACCCAAATTGTAGAGGCCAAGCCATTACCCAGAAATACTTCAGCCCAAAAGGTGGAAACCATAGCATTGATATGAGCTCTGGAATTAAGCAAAGGAAAATCAACCAACATATGGACTGCCTCAAAGTATGCATTCAGAGTAATCCATGAACATGGAATCATATGGAAAAAGAGGGGCCTTTTATCAGCCCAAGGATCATCAATTAAATATAAGGAAGAAATACTTGAGCTTTTGAAAGTGATACAACAACCTAAGGCTGTAGCAATCATGCACTGTAAAGCACATCAAATGGGAATGGCTGAGGAAGCAGTAGGAAACAGATTAGCAGTTCATACAGCAAAAACAGTAGCAAAAACCTCAATGCAAATGGCATTAATACCTACAAGAGAGGTAGAACGACCTAGGGAAATACCCAAATAATTAGAGGAGGATGAGAAATTGGGACAATTAATGGGTGCAAGGAAAAATTTAGCAGGATGGCTAGTAAACATGCAAGGACAAGTGGTGGTCCCACCTGTAGTCATGAGGGAGCTGGCTCAGGTGAAACATAAGTAGTGTCATTGGAGAGCAGAGGCATTAGCAACATTGCTAAAACAGAATGTGATCTCTGTAAGAATGGCAGGAATTATCAAATCCATAACTATGAAATGTGAAATTTGTTTGAAAAACAATCCAATAAACAGAAAAATACCACTGGCGGGAAATTTGAAATTAGGGGTTGAGCCAGGAGATTAGCAAATTGATTTTTCAGAGTTGCCTCAATCAGGAGGATATCAGTATTTATTGGTATTAGTTGATTCTTTTTCTGGATGGCCTGAAGCCTTCCTGTGTTGCACCAATCAAGCAAAGGAGGTGGTAAGGTAACTATTACAAGAAATAATTCCAAGGTTTGGGGCTCCGATAGGGATGTCCTCATATAGGGGACCACACTTTGTGGCAGAAATAGTCCAAAATATGAGCAAAACATTGTGAATTCAATGGGATTTACATACTCCATGGAGACCACAATCAAGTAGAAAGGTAGAGAGGATGAACCAGAATCCAAAACTGCAAATTAGTAAAATATGCCAAGAGGCCAATTTTAAATGGCCACAGACTCTTCCCCTTGCCCTCTTGAGAATAAGGGTACAACCAAAGACAGGGACCAGTGTTAGTCCTTATGAAATATTGCATGGGAAACCATACAAATCTCCAAATCCTACTATAGGCATGCATGTAAAAGGAAAATATGATTTGTATCAATATTTGCTCTGTGGAAGCCTGGCTAGCTGAGAGGGGTCGCGTAGACATGTTGCAGCCTGGTGAGATGGAGGGGTACAGGTATCGCACTCAGCTAGGGATAGTTGCTGAGATTGTGTGTCACGATCCGTTTGAGTTGAAACGGGAGTCGTGATAGGTTCTTTTTTTTTTGGAATCTCAGGGTGCAAAAAGAAAACGAGAAGGCAAATTATATATATGCTTCAAATAATCAGAGACAATTTATTTTGAGGTATTTTGCGATGGAAAAGGGTGAGAGAGGAGATAGGAGAGCGAGGGGACAGGGGCTTAGAAAAGGAAGAGAGAGAGAGAGAGAGAGGGCCAGGAGAAGCGAGGGAGACGGGTAAGAGGGAGAGAGAGAGAGAGAGAGAGAGAGAGAGAGAGAGAGAGGGCCAGGGAGAGACGGGGTCTTAGAGAGAGAGAGAGAGAGAGGGCCAGGAAGAGCGAGCTTAAGAGGGAGAGGGAGAGGGAAGAGAGAGAGAGAGAGGAGCCAGGGGCAGGTATAGCTACCAGCTGACGGGGTCTTCCAAGGTCCCACGATGGTTGTCAGTCAGCTGGCAGGGAGATTTTGTCTCTCGGGGTGGTCTCTTCAGAGGAGACTTTTATAGTCTGTCTCAAAGCGAGTGGCTGCAGGCCAGGAGGAGGGGGCGTTGCAAGTCCAGACTTGCTGGCCAGGTGGTGGGGAAAGAATGTCTATTGTACAGCATGAGCAGCGGCCTGTACCGTTGCTCCTCAGGAACGGTGCGATCATCCGTAGCTCACATCTTGTTCTCAGCAGCCTAGGAGCTGGGAACCTGGCAGTCCTTCCACTTTAACCTGGCTCAGACTCCTTTGAGCGAAAAGCCCCCTTTTCTCCCGCCTTGGGGTTAGTCAATCGTGAGACAGTCCAGGGTCTTCCATAAGGACTCTTACATTGTGTAAGCAATTATTCTGAAGCAGTGGGAAGGCAATGCAAGGACATCATGTTTTTAAGCCGCTGGAAACTCCCAACAAGATACTTGTGTTGGTTAGCCCTGGGAAAAAGTAGAAGTAGATAAGGGAAATTGGCAAGTGAATCATTAAAGGTGGAGTTGACGTTTAGGACGTGGACCTATGAAATATATGTATTACAGAATATGTATGAGCTAATTATGTATGCTATAAAGCTTAGACATTGTTTGCAATAAATCGAAGTTCGCTTATAACTCATATTGAGTGGTCCTAGTGTTCCCTTCTGCGACATTGCTCGCCTTAAAATAAACCTTTAACAGCTCTGAGAAGTTTCTTGGTGTGAAATCAACCTCTGACTTTGGAAAATCCAGTTCACAACTTCCAACCAGGAGACTATGTGAAGACGTGGACCTGTGAACTTCTCCAGGAACACTGGAAGTACTTTCAAGTACTATTGACTACCTACACTGCCATTAAAATAGTGGAATCAGAAGCATGGAAGAAAGCCCCACAAGCATGGCAGATTGGTAATAGGGATCTTAAAACTTCAACAATGACTTTGAAATATGTCGTCGAATCTCATATATAATCTTGAAGTCTGGAAAGAACAGATATTAGTCTGGAGACTAATGTCAGTGGGAGCCTGGATAGAGGTAAAAATTGGACAAGAAATAGGGGATGCATTGAACTTGAAGCGTGATTTTACACAGATTCCAAACTTCAATCCTGGTAAATTACAACTGAGTTGGGAAAAGAATAGAAAAGAGCAGTCCTTAAAATTAGATGCAGGGGTAAATGGCACAGTAGCCTCCCCTACCACCCTGAAGGATGGCAGTCAGTATCATTGTTGAGTAAAGGTGATTTTTGTGCCAAACAATTGAGAATAAGGAACAAAGGGGCCTGACATATGATGTGTGTCTTAGTTTGAAAGATGGGTGTTTGCCAATGAAGGCAGGGACCCCCCTTGGAATGGTGGTTATGACCCCCCTTCCCTCCGAATTATTATAGCTTTGAAAAATCACGGGCTTTCAGGCAAGAATATGGGTAAAAAGGAATAACAGTTTTTACTAATATGTATAACAAGGTGAAACAAGTAACAATAACAATAGCAACAACCAGCCCAGTCCCAAAACCACTGACAGCCTTACAGAGACACACCCTCCCCTTTGGTGCAGTTACAGTCACAGCCGGCAGGGGCACTGTTGGCTCCCGGCCGGGCAGGGTGGGTGCGATGATTCCCCGGCGGCTGCAGGGGGTGCTGTGGCGCGGGTCCCGGCTGGCTCAGATCTTCCGCATCGACAATAATGGACACACATTGGCAGGGGTGGATGGAGAAAAGTTCCCCTGCAAAACTCACAGCGGAAACACCGATCTCGGTGCTCCTCTGGACATCAAGAAACCCAGGACAGCAAAGAGACGAGCAGAATCCCACGGCTGTGAGACGGATGGAGCAGAGCTCACCCCTGAAGCTGGAATCTCAGGGAGTCTCTGGACAGGCACAAGGGGAGAGTCACAGTACAGCAAAAAGGAACCAAACGAACAGAGATGCTGGGCTCTGCGAAAAGGAGCGTTGACCTCCTCTCCCAGCGAAGCAGCGCAGGAAGTTGAAGTTACCCTCCCCACACATCACTGCATACCAACCATCCCAGGGCTTAGCAGGATCGTTTAGGTGGGCATAGTCCTGTCTTCACTGATCGCCAGCCATCAAAAGATGAGCTGCATCCAGTGTATCCAGCACAAAATGGGAAAGAAAAAAATTCCCAGGAAAGGAAACAAAGGAAAAAAATCTATACCCACAACATTACCACCCCGAATTTTTTCTTACCATACTTTGATTAATACTACATGTGGCCAAATCTGTAACTATCATAAACATCATCTATATATAACCTATATAACTAATAATAATATCATATATACATTCAGTAGCCGTGGCATTATACAGCGTGGTTATACAGATATTCTACATTCTACAAGGGGTCTCACCAAAAGTCAAATTCTCCCTGAGGTGACGACGGGTTTCCCCATCCTCCTGCATATCCACCATGTACAACGTGTCCCCTGAGCAAAGACAACCCACGATGGGTTTGTCTTTGCTTGAGGCGAATTATCCAAACTATCTTTCCTAACAAACTTTGAGGTGTACTGCTGGGACCTGTTCATCTTACGTATGCAGGTTCAGATTGGGCAGGCCTGCTTGGTTGGTCAGAGCCTCGAGTGTTACCATCTAGGTAGCCTTTGCTAGGTGCTGTTCCCAGTTTTTGAAAGTACCCTCACTCCCAGTGCTTCAGGTTCAGGAGGTCATTGCACCGTTCCACTTTGCCAGCAGCAGGTGCATGGTAAGGAATATGGTAATCCATCAACTGCCATGTTCCCTAGCCAGTGTTTATAAGGCTGTTCTTGAAATGAGTCCATTGTCAGACTCAATTCTCTCTGGGTACCAATGCCTCCAAAGGACCTGTGTTTCAAGCCAGGGATGGTGCTAACGGGCAGTGGCTGAGGCACAGGGTAGGTTTCCAACCTCCAGTGGTGGCTTCTTACTATTGTGAGTACATAGCGCTTGCGGCACGGGACTTGGGGCAGTGTGATGTAATCAACCTGCCAGGCTCTCTGTACTTGTACTTTCCCATCTTCCCCCATACCACAGGGGCTTCACCCGTTGCCTGCTTGATGGCAGCGCATGTCTCCACAGTCACGGATACCGCTGAGAGATACTGTCCATGATTAGATCCCCCTCGGTCTCTTTGCCCACTTTATATGTGGCTCTTCTGCCTGGTGGCCTGAGGCATCATGGGCATCGAGCTATGTAAAACTCACCTTGTGTTGCCAATCACAGCTATCTGGAACTCTATCTTTGCAGCCCGATCTACCTGCCATTGTTCTGGTGCTCCTCATTAGCCCAGCTCTTGGGGACATGGGCATCTACATGCGGACTTTCATAGGTAGCTTTTCCACCCGGACTGCAATGTTTTCCACTCTTCAGCACTCAGATTGGTTTCCCCCTACGCTGCCAATTGGCCTTTTTCCACCTTTACAGTCACCCCCATAAAGTGTTGGCCACCATCCATGAATCGGTGTAAAGGTAGAGCTTTGGCCACTTTTCCCTCTCAGCAATGTCCAGGGCCAGCTGGATGGCTTTCAGTTCAGCAAATTGACTCGATCCATCTTCTTCTGTGGCCTTTGCGACCTGTCGTGTGGGGCTCCATACGGCTGCTTTCCACTTTTGGTTCATTCCTACAATGTGACAGGAACCATCAGTGAAGAGAGCGTAGACTTTTTCCTCTGCTGGCAGTTGGTTATACAGTGGAGCTTCTTCAACCCGGGTCACTTGTTCTTGTTCCTCCTCATCAGCAACTGTGGAGGTTTAGACTGTGCTGAAAAACCAAAAGCACTGCACCCACGATGTTCCCTCCCTCTCCCCACCGTAGAGGGAGAAGGGAGAGCGAAAGCCCAATTAACATGAAAATATATGGCTTTCTGATAACATTACGTAATTGAGAGGAAAAAAACCAAAATGTATGTGCTCCAGAGAGATGGTCAGACAGGCTGCATAACTTTACTTGCAAAATAGATTTATTACTACAAACTACTAAGAATACACGGAGAAGAAAAATAAAACGGACATTTTAAGACACTTGTTATTGTTTCCAGGACCCGTCTCTTTCCCAGATCCTCCCTCTTCCCCCCCGCCATGTTTTCCCACACACAAAGGGGGGCAGGAATGAAAGTCTAACACAGATGAAACTACTCATTACGGTTGGCGTCTAGCATCATAGGAGAAGAGTCCTTACAGCTCCAAGCTGTGGAAGTTTTTTTCCCAAAAACAGTCAGTGCATAACTGCTAATGACGAGGGAGTATTCTTTTACCTCGTAGGAGAAAAGAAAGAATGTCCTTCAAGGCCAAACTGCGTTGTTTGTTGTTCGCGGCGTGTGAACGTCAAACTATCAAAAAGAACCTCTCAGGTGCAGAGCTGCTTTTTCTTCAGAGCTATATTCACTTTGACTTTTCAGACGGATTGATGGTGGGTGCCAAAGCCCTTATCCCACCTATTTTGGCTGTTTACGTCCAGTCCTCAAAGGCCAGGTATTATTTTTTTCCTACAGGCAGGATATAGCTCTCATTTTTCCTAATTTAGTTTTATGTACAGTTTCTTCTCAAGTGTAATATCTATTCCGAGAAAACAACATTTCTTCCCCATTTGACCGTAGACCACAAGCAAAAGCACAGCAGCCAACCCCCATCTTCTCGCTATTGATATTCGGATCTCCTTTTTTTTTCTTACACTCTCCTCACCCTCCTGCTATGATTTTTTCCCCAGTGCAGATAAGTAAAACCTCATACTAACAACCAAAGCTACACATATGGTGGCGCCCTATACTTGTTTTGAATTCTTCTTAAATACTGATAAACTGTCATCACAGAGTATAACAGAAGCTATGTGCAATGAGACCAGGACCTGATGGGCAGTCCGGTACCTATCATACCTCAGAGTCCATGGAAGATTTGCTCTATAAAACACAGGGGGTAGTCGATAAACAACTTTTGCTGGAAGAAGAAGGATAGCCCTAGAATCTCAAAGAACCAATCTTTGTGGTCCTGATTCATCACCCCACACAATAAAATCGGTACACAAGTAAAACTCATTGACAGCAAGAAAAGATCTTCCAATCCTTCAAGCCAATTGAAGTATATTCACAGGAATCCAGGGCGATTCACGGTTTCCTAAGTAACGGGGCCAACTTGTAGTAATAGGAGAGCAATCCTTGCTCCAGGTAGAAGGTAGCGTGGTGTTAGTGGACCTTAGCATTGAACTCCACCCCAGCGAATCTGTAGCTCGGGTGCCAGAGGAGTTGGGCTTCAGTGCCATTCACTTTCTGAAGGCAGTTTGGACTCCCATAATAATCAAGATTCCTTCTCTTGGAGTGTAGTTGGCTTCAGACACTCGTAAGCATTGGGCTCCAGAATCGCCAGTGGCCGGGGTTCGAGTTTCCCAGTGCACCGTTCTGCCAAAGGCTCAGGACAGGCCATATGCTGCCCAGTGCCAAGTGGAGCACGTTCGTCACTTCTGGTCCTGTCTGACTGGGCCGAGAGCTAACTGCATACGATTCCTGCTGATCTGGGTGAAGGCTTGCCTGCTTAGTTCAGGGCCGACTAGAATCTACTTCTTGCGGTACAACAAGGTAACGAGGGATCACGACTGGCAGTGTATTCGGGGATAGTGCCATCCGTCCAAAAGGCCAATGGCACCCGGAAGAGCTGTGTCTTGTTTTTGCTGGTCGTGAGGAGAACAGATGTGACTATTGACTGACCTCAGAGGGGAAATCGTGACGCCGTCCAGTTGCCACTTTACCCAAGGAAACTGGATCTCCAAGCAGTCCCTTACTTTGCTCAAATTTTTATGAAACACGCCTCCCAGGAGAATCTGGATGATCTTTTCTCTCTTTTCAAAATAATTCTGTCGCTGTGTTCCCCACGCAAAGAGTCATCAATCAGTAAAGCTGAAGATTCTGAGCTCACCTTCTCACCAGCCTGGGAATCAGCAACAATGGTAGAGGTGGACGTGCTTCCACACCCGGGGCAAGCACGCTTTTATGTTATCCAGGTGTACTTGACTCAGCGACCTCCCAGGTGAAAAAGCAAACTGTGCCATGCGCTTTTTTCGCCAGAGGAATGGAGAAGAACGCTTTGGCAAGGCCAGTCGGTGTGCAATACCCACTTCGCAGCTTTGGCTCCAGCTGTACTGAGGCTCCCAGCATGTCCGCATGTCAGGCCTCCAGCGGTGGAGTCACTTCATTTAGGACCACGAAATAAGTCCGTCAATCTTCCATTCTCCTCAAGATTGTGAACAGAGCCAGACTGGGCTGTGAAGGGTGAGTGGGCTGCGACCAACCTTGGCTCTCCGCTCTCGGATCATCTTTATGGAATGGGATCAACGGGCATCTCGATTCATCTGTACTGCCGGGTGCACTGTGAGTTACCAACTGGAACATCTGGTATTCCACATTGAGGAGTCCAACTGCAGATGGATTTTTCAGACAGCCCAGGAAAGGTCTTCTAATTCTTGATGCCAATGTCTCTTACAAAGCAGCTAATTCAAAGGCCACTTGAATCTCTTGGGTCCTTTAAATCCCATTCGGAGGAAGTCTATTCCCAGGATGCATGCTCTGGACAGTTACAATGGGATCTTCCTCACTCCATTTCAAGTCAAGGCTCACTCAGCTTCCCAAAGTCAGGTCTTTGTGTCCTCTCGTCACATTCACAAAGAAACAGATTCTGTCCCCACATGTCGTGAAGAAAGGAGTGTGCACATGCCACAGTGTCGACAAAGCCTCCATATTTTGTGTCTGCGTGTGCCAGGCCAACGAATCCACACTCCCAAAAGCACGGTATCTCCTGACCTCAACCGGCTAGAGCAGGCGCCTCGCAGCACTGGTTCATTCTTCCCGGCTACATTACAGAGGTTCCTTCCAGGGGTTGGACATGTCTTTGTCTTCCATTTTGGGCTGGGTTGGTTATGAGAAACGACTACTTCTCTTCGGGGAGCTTCCATCTCTGACCGCGTTGCCCATCTTCATCATGCACCCGTGCTGCAGCAGAGTTGGTTTTCCATCCCCTTCTCAGAGTTTTTCCCCATCCACGCAGGAAGTAGCCAGAAGGTTCGCTCATGGAGTGTACTATCTTGTCTGGCAGGGGGTACGTCTTCCTGGTGACAGGCCCCATGCTGGTCTGATGGTGCGTTTGGAGAAGGCCTTTGCTTTAATCGTCTTTCCTCAGCTGCGATGATTCTCTCCATGTTCTCACACTTTCCTGTATGCGTATTTGACAGCTTGTTTCCAAGCTGAGATTCTGCATGTGGTTGGCCATGCAAGCTATCTGCATATGCACGGAGCTTTTTGCCACAGCAAGTACAGTACCTCAATCCCTTCATTGATTTCATCATCGCTAAACGATGCAGCCATATTCTTGTGGACACGAGTCACACAAGTTTATAGCACACATCACATGGCATTGTCATGTAAGGGTCCTGATATGTTTGGGTAAAATGAGAAATATGAATTCTTCCAACAATGAGCCAGTTCCTACAATCTTTAATGACAGCTCCACTGTTTGCTAATGAGGCTTTCCCAAGGTCCGATGTACTGAGACTTCTACTACCACATGTTCTTTCCCTCAACACTTTTTAGGAGCCGTGCGCCAGGAGACTTGAGAGTTTCTCAGACCCCCTTGCTATCCTTGGTACAAATAGCAGAAGCATCACACCTGACAGGAATCTAGCCAACTAAGCGATCGGCATTCACGCACAACCGCCGTCATATTGTCACCCTGCGGATGTCCCCAGACGCGGACCAGACCACCCAATAACTATAGAATTCATTAGGTCTGTTCTTCTTGTTAATCTCATGCTCCTTTCAGCCATCGATAATGTACTGGGATGTCGAGAGACTCAACAATAAACTTCTGTCAGATATTTCCCCTACTGCTGGCTGTGAGGTTATTGGCTGCCCATCAATCCAATACTAAATGGAGACGATCATGGATTTGGTTTTTGTGTTCCTTCTCATGGACAGGGCACGCTACTGGCTTATGGCTCAAACGCTGCGTTTTAATGCTGCAGCCCTGAGTGACTGAGGGGTTCCTGCTGATCTCTGTCCCTTTGGTCTCTGGCTCTGTCTCCTGCCCTACAGCATTGAGCGTGTTCCGATAAATATTAGCCAGGGCCCAGAACTGCCATGAGCTTACTTTTCCTACAGTCTCATATGCATTTTCTCCTCAGGTATTTCCCACTTCGCTGGGTTCTGAAATTTTCAGGTGGGTAAGTTAAAAGCTATTGGTCAGAAAATTCCTTCAGTATTGGTACACTATATTTTCTCGCATACACTTACAACATCAGACTTTCCACAGCATGGGGGGAGGTGTCTGAGTAGCTCTCTCTGAAAATCTCAGTACCCCTATATTCTAGACTTGCTTAAGCAAGGACGCATAAATAATGAGCATTCGTACCAGATAAAACCAGGAGAGAGGCATCTTTAAAACAAGTAGGGGAAAAGAACACCATCAAGAAAGAGATGAAATGTGCCAGAATTTGAAGGGGAAGAAGGAGATTAATGGGCTGGGAACAGCATACACATACTTTTCCTGGCAAGCAAGAACTGGCTATAATTACTAAAAATAGCTCAAAACATGGTATACTCAGCTACGAGGAGGAAAACAACACATAGCCGCACCTCAGTTTCAAACCCCCAGTACCTCTCTTTAAATCTCTTAGTTAAAATCATCACAACCACACCATAAAATATAGCACCGAGTTCGTGTCCCTATCTATAACTAGCAAGGGACAAAATTGTCCCTATATGGAATAATAAGAGCAAAATTAGTGAACCAGAACCAAAATGACAAAAATTACTTCAAAAGCAATGGTTGATTTCCTAAAGGTAAACAGTATCAAGCATTTAGAACCAAAATACAATTATATAACAAATTTTTCTTCATATTCTCAGCCGCCAAATTTGTGCCCAATATTAGTCATCGGTTTTTGAGACGATGTATCCAAAAATCGTTACATGAGAAAACGTTTCTCATCTTGAATAACAGATTGGGATAGTATTTTTCCCAACATAAGAAATAGATGCTGGGTCAAAAAAGGTGAAAGAAAAAAGGTAAATTTATTTTAGACAAATATCACAGTTCCCACAGGAACGATAAAAGTAAACCGTTAGATATAATTCAAAAGCCCCAGGAGGCGCAAGCTGCCACTCTCACTGGCTCGCTATGACTGGCAGAGCGGAAGAGATAATAAAGATGGCGTCCCGTCCCTGGCGAAAATAAGCATCGAACATAAAAAAGAAACCCCACGTGGCCACTTTCCCAGTAACAGTGGCAAAAGGACCGCAAAAACCTGTATTAGTCTTTTCCATATAGATGAAAGGAGGGCTCGGTGGTATTTCGTTGCGCTCGCTTTCTTTTGGGGAACAATGAGACAAACGCGAGCCGCACGGCTTTCTCACCAGACTGGGTTGCGGAATGCTCGGAGCTAAATCACTAGGAACACCGAGGGGGGTTTTACCGCGAAAGTCTGCCGAGAATGCTAACAAAACCTAGAGATAGCTATGCAGACAATGTATAACTCACTTCTGAGCACTACAGGCGAGAAAAGAACTCCCGGTGCGTAAGCAGGAGCAGAAGAAGCCTGTATAAAAAGGCGCGACAGCTGCGTGGCTCAAGGCCCGGCTTCCACTGCCGCACGTCGTCGCCTTTCCGAGGCAGGCCTGCCACTTCGGCCGAGTCGGTGGTATAGAATAGAAGGCGAGGCAGGTATATTAGATGAAAGTATGCGAAGAGGGAGATAAAAGAACTTGGTTCATCATCATACCCCACTGTCCAGGGCAAAAGGCCAGGCCCCAGGAAAATTGGATGTTCTTTTCCTCCGTAATTCAAATACTTTGTTGCTGTTCCCGACCACAACAATGAATGTCTCAATAGAATACAGGACAGATAGTACTGGAGCCGTGAACCCTTGTTCCAGGCGGCCAAGGCCTGGATCACCCATGGGGCGAGAGGGGTAGGGTAGTAGCTTCACCCTTGGGGGCGAAAGTATTCCGGTTCCAGGGTAGCTGCAACTGCCCCTCCATGGAATCAGCAAACTATCGCCTGCACTCAGCTGACCAGAGTAAATGGGAGAAGTACACGTTGTCAATTGTCATGTGGTGAGTCAGTACCAGTTTTGTGCTAGACTTTGACTCAGCTTGTCTGGAGCTCGCATGTTAGTCCTGGTTATAGAGCGCGATCAGAAGTTGGCAGTCACTTTCATTCACAGGAGGCACAATAGTCGACAGTCAATCCCCATTTCCGGTGGCACATGCAGCCATAGGGCAATGTAAACTGCTGGGTGAGTGGACTCCTTTAGACTACAACCCTTGGCTCTCCAAGCTTTATCAGAGCTATATGTGGTAGTGATCACGGCTCTCAAAATTTGTCTGTACTGAGCGTGGGACGAGGGGTTCTCACGGATAGGTCTTGCGCTATGACACTGTGCCGATTCCCCGTGCGTCTAGTATGGTTGCTGGACGAGGATATTTCGTTGAGGCCTCCAGGCACACGTTCAGCCCTGTCCTGCATTCCCTCAACCTCCATAGCAGCTAAGTGACCAAAAGCCCAAGCTGAGTCCGTTTCAGAGGAGTCTTTGAGACAAACATGTTCACTCGGAGAGAATCGTTCAGAATGCATGGGGGTCTGGACCAGTCAACAAGTGGGATGTTTTTCTGCCACTCTTTCCCTCAGGCTCACCTAGTTCAAACATGTCAATCTCCTTGTGATTCCCCCTGTCACCGCCCGCAATTGAAATGGGTTACTGCCTCCCGAAGCCTGTAGTCCCGATGGCAAAGGTACACTGCGCTCCCCTGTCAACCAATGCCTTGTGTTTGTTGTGTCTTTTAGTGCTCTAGAGGCAAGATCGCTGATCAGGCACAAGCTAGTACCAGAGACGGTTCAGCGAGTGCTACTCTGAGCAGATGTTGCTAGCCATCCTACCCTGGTACCTCATGTGTGACAGCCACACCAGAGATTATACCGTACAGGGCACAGTTCCAAAGGAACCTTGCGACCACTATCACCTACCCTCATTGCGCTCTCAGTGGGTTGGCATATGGGAAGCTCAGGACTGGCCTACCTTCCCTCTTTGGAAGATCTGCGTTGGCTAGCTAGTTCCTTAGGAGAAGCCGCCGAGGATGACCATGGGCAGTTATGGCGTTCGCCATCCCGGACGTTACCTCATGATTGCCGCTTGTCACAGAGGGAGAAGACCACACTGATTTGCTCATGGTAGCGTGTACCCTCTTTCCCTTGCTGGGGGACCGTACGGACTGTCTGGTGTTGGGGCCTGGGACCTGCACTGGGCCACATCTTCCTGATCTCCTCCTTAATCCTTTTCACCTCCTTCTTGGAGGTCTTTAACACAGCAGAGACATAGGATCATCGACCATTGATCCATACTCGCCATACCTAGCCAGAGCCGTTGGTACAGCAGACCACTGTCTCTCGGTTGTCACTTATGCATTAATTGTGCCAATCGAAGGTTGGCACCACTGACCATGAGATGGCCCGTGATACTTGCCTAGCACTTCCACAAGCATCTTATTGCCCGGTCACCGGTACGCTGGTCCAGGAATTCATCATAAGCTGCCGCATCCCTCCAAACGAGTACCTCCACACTTACACTCTCCTTGGAAGGCCCTTCCTCAATGTAGCCGTTCGGATTACATCCATCTCATGGTCTTTACGACATTCATAGTCACTGCCATCCATCTTGTGCAGACAAACCTCTTCGTTACACTATCATTAGACTGCTCCCAAGAGAAAAAGGGCACCGGCTCCATCGACAAAACAAGCTGATGTAAACACCGCACTCGCTTGTCAACGAAAGCCAAAATGCCTTGCTTGCCGGCTTACCACACATTGCCCTGAGCCCATACAGGCCCAGTCCCCAAAGTAACAGGGACAAGCCCTCGATCTGCACTCCTCGATTCAATTTATGAGCTTATCAGCTCACATAGGGTACATACTGCGCAGAAATTATGAGGTCGGCGGAAACATAGCGCGGAGCTATCCTCACCGGAAAGAGACCAACCTCAAGGAGGAAGTCCAAAGGTTTTCTTACTATTGTACATCCTTCAATTTCACTCTATTTCAGCAGTCAAACAGCTGAAGTTATATACACTTGTCTTATCTCCTGCATATAGCAGTTATAACCATAACACACATGCTCAAGCCAAGATCACATGTAGCGCAGCTTCCAATGTCATGCACCATGTTCCTTTCTGTAATGGTGGCCAGCCTCATTTTGCCAATCGCTGTTCACTCTGTTGGCTTGCCTGTCGACCACTAGTCTGAGCCCTGCACTGTTCAGATTCCGTCGAGCCGACTGCGTCCGAGCCAGGCCCCACACACAGCTGTAGATAGCTACGGCCACCGCACGGACTCAGTGAGTTATTCTGGCTCGTTCCCTTCCTGTAGTGAGGGCACCTGGTTCCTCTCATCATTAGCTGAGCGTACGATTTGATTTAGTACTTCTTCCTCTGCACAGGCTACTGCAGCTGGTTGTGACGCTGCGTTGTGTAAGCCAGATAACGGGTGGTAACTCTTGTGAGTTCCACTTGCTGCGCCATCAGAAACCCTTCCCTTGCGGCAGAGGAGGAGGTTGCTGCCAGCGGGAAAGACGTATTCCCTCAGCCCCTGGTGCATCTCCGCATCTCCGCATCCAGTACCCCACTCCTCCACAGCGCAGCTATCTGCAGTCTCCTCCACTCAGTACATTCACCCACTCTGGCATTTAGTTTCTGCCAGAGGTTTGTGGCAGGGTCAGGCATGGGACAGGGTCCGCTTGGGGAATGGGTCAGGCTTCTGTGGCAGCAGTGCTAGTCTCTGGGGCAGCATCCTATCTCCTGGACGCACCCTATTTCTGTGGCAACATCCATAGATTCTGTGGCAGCTCCCTAGTTTACTATATTGGCAATGATACTTGGATGGGTTACTGGTGTGCAAGGCTATAGAACTATTGGTCTCTGGGCAGAAATGTGAATAGGTGCCAGGGTCAGTTCCACTAGCCTTGTCTGCAAAATAGCTGCACAGTCGAGAAATATGCATATTAGTATCATTGAATAGTATTGGCAACTCTAGGGGAAAAAATGACCTTCGAATGCGATGGAGTAGAGCCCAATAAATGGGTAGGGCGGAGGAAATGCTTCCCGGTGTTAGTTTCTTCACAGTAGGTACCATTAATAACAATGCAAAGCCTGCACTCAGTGTGTGGTAGCCTGTATCACGTGCTGCTTCCAGAGCAAGTTAAAAATCCACAATTC
>VKON01002474.1:0-31209 GCA_009741485.1 Malurus cyaneus samueli
GTATCAGAGGTTCAAAGATAGTGAACTTAGCAATAGAGGACATGTCTGGGAGGAACACAGTCATGGAAAGCCGAAGACAAATAAGTCATGAGGTGCTCCCAAGAAGTGACGCAGGTGAACGGGGGACAAGCAAAGAAAGGGGAATGAGTAAATAACATGACTGTTAATACAGACGAAGAGCACAACCAGAAAAGTATTAGATGTAAGTGAGGTACAGGTAATGAAAGAGGTCTTGATGATCGAACGAACAGGAGGCGATTATGAATTTCAATGAAGCGTGAGTGAGAATTCGGTTTTAATCTTGGAGAGTGCATCTATTGCAAGGGATAATCGTCATAGGTTCACAGGAGGGGGAAGGAAAATAAAAGGGGCACTCTCTAGGTGATACAACAAAGGTATCTGGAGCGCAGAAGATGACAACAAGAGAATGAGAGATGGGACCATCGTCTGGAACGAGGTAGAATGTGGTCTCCCTTTGAACAAGTGCTGACGACTTTAGCAGTGATTAGATTGTTCGAGACAAGAGGGGTGGGTTGACGCATAGGACACAGAAAGCATCTTCACATAAACAGCTGCGGCAAAGGTGTCCCAAAGGTTGAAGGATGGGCGAGGCTACAATGAGGGAACGGGACGAGGGACAAAGGACTGGCTAAGGAGAGGTCTGGTTGTATGGGAGGACAGAGGAAATCGTGTGGAATCGAACCATATTTGACACGTTGCAAACTATGCTAGAAAGAGAGATCTAAGCGTATGCCAAAGGAGTGACTAGGTGCACATTGTTCTGACAATGGAAATGGCAGCTCTATCAGAGCTGCGTGTAAAGTTGAAGCCTTTGCAAGTTTATCTACCCTTCAGCTATCCCAACCAACAGGTACATAACACTCCTCTATCCCCCTACATTAATCAATTCATAATCTGAAACTTGACCGACATTGAGCGATGCACCTCAGCAGAGAGTTCATTGCTGCTAACTTTGTGAGACTCTATCTTCTTCAGTAGTTCGAGCCTACCCCGGCCCTAGGCGTCACCACCCCTCCTAGAAACCCTCTCTGGCACATCTAAAACAGAGTAGTTACATGCACAAGCACACGCATAGCATCAAAAATGTCATAGTGAAATCCCCTCCTTTATCAAAATTCAATTGCACCTAACACACTGCATCTGCAAAGTACTCCAGAACCCAAAACTGAATCTTTTTTTATATTTCTGTTTTGAAAGAGCTTAAAGGTTTTTTTGTAAGAAGTCATTAAGTGATGAACAAAAAGCAGTGATTTTGCCTTCTGAAGTCTATCATTTATATCCTTATTGTTTTGCCTGGATCACAATCAAAATCCTCACTCTACTGCAGGGATATGATCAACAGAATGAAAAGTTCCTCGCCACAACAACAAGCAGAGCAGGTCCACCATGATGCAACTGAAACTCAAGAGACTAAACCCTCATCTTCCACAACGTGAGGAAAAATTGTTCAACCTCGTAATGAACACTCAACTTAACCTTGTTATATATGTATTTCTAGTAACCACCGCGGCAAATTCAGAATCGGTGGATGTGGTGGGAAGGACCTTCCCAAAAAAATAAATTTCACTTATATCCCAAGTTTCCTTGCCAAATAGAGCGCATTTCTCCACCCACCAGCCCCAATCCACTGACTAATTCCTTCCTATTTCTCACCAACACCATGAGGGCTCTAATAGGGGTAAGCACCGAATGAGCTAAAACTGACAAAGTAAATCTTTAAATTTGCAATTGTGAATCTCGTTACTCCTGATTCTTCGTCACCGAACTTTTGAATTGCACCCCACAGCTTTTGTCTCACACAATAGAGTAACCACAGGCCGAAGTATTTTAATACTATTAAATGCTAACAAAGTGAGGCACTTTTTTTTTTTCTTTTTTTCATGATTCCTTCGTATTTATGAAATACCTATGTAAGCAGATGGATTGGATGACTTAATTGTCCTGACTTAGAAACAAAGGTAGTGATACAGACGCGTTTATCCAACTCACGAGGTAATGAGATTGGCGGAGAATGGGACAAATGAACAAAATCGGTTCACAAAAGTGTTGAAATACAACAAAGGCATGGGTGACATTAGGATCTTGAATACTCATGCGTGGAAATCAGCGACTTATCTATGAAAGAGCTTGAACAACTATGCCTTATGGCACAAGGGTGAGACATTCATATCTTGAGTACTTTAAATTACCTAGTCGGTTTGATCTTAACTGCTAGGCCAAAGACTTCAAGGAACTATTTCAGATATAAACAATCGATCCCTTCTGAAAAAATTAGGTTGTAATTACAGCAGTGAGAAAATAGCACAACTTGGAGAAGAGTAGGACAGGACAGGCCTAGACAAGGTTTGGGACCTCGTGTTAATGATATTTACAAGAGGAACAAAATGAATTAAACAAAATTCCAGGAAAAAAGTTCCTATAATATTACACGACACAAACTCAGCATGACCATAACTCATCATTACGTTCTATTTGTTGTATTTGTACCGCCGACTCATCCATGTGTGGCCAAGAACACATCTCAAATTTTTTCCATCAAAGTACAGTGAACACAAATCATGAATACGACGAAAAGTAATAAAGACCCATTTCTTGCTATGTTCAAGTAAAAATTTCAATATCAAGATCTATCACAACAATACATTTGTTTAAATTGAACAATGGTGTTTTGGAGTGTTAATCTCCTCATAAGTCCTCTTTATTCCGCACTTAGGATAAAAGGCTTTCCCCTATCCGGGCACTACCATGTTACTGCTGTCATAACAGAAGGTACACTACTTACCGTTTACAATGACAGTACTTGTTTTCTCCCGCCTGACTATACTGTCCTCGTTTGCCAAAATCCTCCAATTCTCAGATGATGAAGAAAAAAATTCGAGGAAAAACAAGTCCAAAGAAAGGAAGAAAAAAAAAGGAGCCGTCCCAGAGAGCAGACAGCTTCTTTTCCACCGCTGATCCCGAGGAAAAAAAAAAACCCATGTGTGTCTTGTCCCTTTCCCTCCCATTGTCCTTGAAGGGAGGAACATCACCAAACAAACCAGAGCAGTCTCGACTAATGTAGAGTTCCAGACGGGTTGTTTAACTTTCCTCTAACATAAGCAGATGATAGGAATACAATACTCAGCTCACCTGGGACACCTGGGGTGGTGGAACATCCCTGGGATTGGAGTAGACACTGGTCCCAGCCTTTACTGCTCCATCCAGCCCTAATTCCACCCACACCTCAGAGGGGTCCAGGAGCCATCCCAAATGCCCTCAGCACCCTGGGAGCCCCAGGGGTCACCCCTGACCCGATGCCCATCGGGATCCCAACTGTGCCTGTGGCCGCAGAGCCACCAGAAAACCCCACAACGAAGGGAAAATCTCACCCACTGAGCTTGGGCTGCTCCCAGCCAGGAATTTGGGCTTAATCTTTAAAATAAACCATCAGGATTACCCTGAGAAATCCTGCCAAGGACCTGTTGAGTGAGCGGCCTCGTGTTCCAATGGATTTTCCTCGGAAAGGGCATTTTGGGGAAGGAAGGCATGGGAAAACACCCCATTCTTGGGAAAAAAAATTGCAATTTCCCCTGAAGGAGAGGCCAATCCCACAAAAACACGTCCCTTTTTCCCAGGAAGTCCTTCCCAAACGGCAGCTGCTCCTCAGCAGACGTTTCTTGTCGGAGCACGTCCGTGACAGATCCAACCTCACCTCCCTTGGCGGAGGAATTCTGGCGTGGGGCAGAACCAGAGCAGCAAAGCAGCAGCTTTCCCACAGAATGGAAATTGGGATGGCCACGGGAGACCATCCCCTTTCCCAAGAATACCCCAAAAACCAGGCACAGATGGGGGCTCTTCTTTCCCGCAGGAGAAACGGAGCCGAAGGAGGAAAAAGTGTCCAGGGTGGGTTTGGACCAAAAAGGGATTTAAAAGTGGGAACAAGGAATTCACTGAAATTCAGAGGGTCTTGGTGTCTCCAGCTTTTATAGGGCTTTTGGGAATGGGGGAATCAAAGATAGACTGGGTATTTGGGATCCAACTCGGGGTCCAGAGGCTTTGAGTGAAACACCTCAGGACTCTCTGACCCCACTCCAAGGGGGTTCAAAACCAGGCCCATCCTCCCAAAACCAGAACTACCATTTCTAAAAACTGATTTATCCTCCCTAAAACCAGACTTAACATCCCTAAAAACAGACCTTCCTCCCAAAACCAGAACTGCCATTTCTAAAAACTGATTTTATGCTCCCTAAACCAGACCTGCCATCCATAAACTAGACCTAACATCCCTAAAAATGGATTTATCCTCCCTAAAACCAGACCTATCATCCATAAACTAGACCTAACATCCCTAAAACCAGACCTAAAATCCCTAAAACCAGACCTATCATTAATAAACCAGACCTAACATCCCTAAAAACAGATTTATCCTCCCTAAAACCAGACCTATCCTCCATAAACCAGACTTAACATCCCTAAAAACAGATCTAAAATCCCTAAAAACAGATTTATCCTCCCTAAAACCAGACCTATCATCCATAAACTAGACCTAACATCGCTAAAAATGGATTTATCCTCCCTAAAACCAAACCTAACCTTGTTGTGGTTTCTTGGTCCCATCCCCCAGCACCAAATAACCGAACCGAGCAAAACCAGGACACCTGACATCCTTAAAAACAGATTTATCCTCCCTAAAACCAGACCTATCCTCCATAAACTAGACCTAAAATCCCTAAAACCAGACCTAAAATCCCTAAAATCAGACCTATCATTAATAAACCAGACTTAACATCCCTAAAACCAGATCTAACATCCCTAAAAGCAGACCTAAAATACCTAAAAGCAGATTTATCCTCCCTAAAACCAGACCTATAATCCATAAACTAGCCCTAACTTCCCTAAAACCAGACCTAACATTCCTAAAACACTCAGGGCACCAGACCACTGTGCTCATGTGGTGACAGAGCAGGAGCAGCTCCAGCGTCACAGAGCTTGGGATGCATTTCCCAGCTTTTCCTGTAGCCAGTTCAGACTCTTTATGGTTTTAAACCCTCCTCTATTAAAAAAAAAATTTTAAAAAAATTTAAAAAAAAAAAAAAAAAAAAAAAAAGGAAAAAAAAAAAAGAAAAAAAGAGAGAAAAGTATTTCTCTGTGTGCTGTTCTTTCCTGCAAATTCGGGCTGGAAAGCAGCCAGGGGCTGCTGCCGGCTCCGTGTGCCAAGTCCCGTGCTGAGCCGTGCCTAGCCCAGCACCTCCAGTTCCTTTCCTCACCTTTTAAGGATGAGGGAAGCAGCTGCTGGGGCCCGGAATTACCTGGCAGGATTTGGGTTTACTGCGGGCCAGAGCCCTCCCCACAAAACAAGCTCCTGAAGAAAGGAGGAACAGACAGAGGAGGGAAGAGAAAGAAAAAAAAAAAAAAAAAAAACCAAAACAAAAGCCAACAGGTTGATCTGGATTTCCATCAAGGGTTCCACCCTCCTCCGTTTAATGAACATCGCAGAACAGGTGCTTGGAATTCATTAGCAGCCCACGAGCGCAGGAGGAGACGGGGATCGCCCGGGCCCCCGCTCTCCCAAAAAAAAAAACCCAAAAAAACCTCCGGCCTTTTGTGCCGCACCTTCCCCTCCCCCGGAGCCGCAGCTCGGCCATGACCAACCCCTGCTCTGCCTTCTCCAGCGGCTCTTTCTGCTCCGCGGAGCTCTCGGGCAGGATGAGCCCGTCCCCGGAGCGCCGCAGCCCCGACGGCGGGGCGAGCGACGGCCGCGGCTCGGTGGCCAGCGATGGCTACGGCTGCTCGCCCTACTCGCCGTTCGGCACGGAGAGCAGGATCCCGGCTCCCGTGAGCCTGGACATCGACACCGACTTCCAGGCCGTGCGGCAGCAGGAGAAGGAGGACATCAAAGTGCTCAACAACCAGTTCGTGACTCTGATTGAGAAGGTACGGGCGGCTCCGGGATGGGGATGGGGAGGGGGACCAGGCACTGCCCGGGATCTCGGGGACTCACCGGGGACTGCAGCCCCCCCGGGCGGGCTGGGAACATCCGCCTAATTAGGCAATTAATTATTCCTCCCGAGCGCGCTGCCTAACGAGGGCAGCAGCATCCCCGGGGAGGCGCGTCCGGGTCCGTGCTGTGACAGCGGGCAGTGTCCGTGCTGTGACAGCGGGCAGTGTCCGTGCTGTGACAGCGGGCAGTGTCCGTGCTGTGCAGCGGGCGTGTCGGTGCTGTGACAGGGGCAGTGTCCGTGCTGGTTGACACGGCGTGTCCGCGCGCGACACCGGCAGTGTCCGCGCTGCGACACCGGGGCAGGTCTGCGTGCTGCGACACCGGGCAGTGTCCGCTGCTGCGACACCGGGCAGTGTCCGTGCTGCGACACCGGGCAGTGTCCGTGCTGCGACACCGGGCAGGTCCGTGCTGCGACACCGGGCAGTGTCGGTGCTGCGACACCGGGCAGTGTCGGTGCTGCGACACCGGGCAGTGTCGGTGCTGCTGACACCGGGCAGTGTCCGCGCTGTGACACCGGGCAGTGTCCGCGCTGTGACACCGGGCAGTGTCCGGGTGCTCTGCTGTCCCCCCGATCCCGGGGACCCCGAGCAGCCCCGGCAGAGCCGCGGGGACACCGAGGACAGGACGCTTTGGCTCAGCCCCGGGCGGTGGAGTGGTCACGGCTCCAATGCTGAAAACTCATCCCCAAAAACTCATCCCCACCCGCACCTGAGCAGCGTGGAGAACCACGGGGACCCCCCACCCACTGCCCCCGAGGAGAGAGGCCAAAACAGCGCCGCTTTCATCTCCTCTGAGCCGGGAGAAGCAGAGGTTTCTCCAAGGAAAACAACTGGCGGGGCAGGCAGGTTCCTGCAGAGCCCTGTTCCGTAAACAGATGTAATCTCCACGATTGCTTCATGCAGCTCTCCCTGCCAGCCTCCAGCAGCCTGGCCTGGATTTATTTTAACTCTCCGAGGGCCTGAATTCACCCGGGGAAGGAGAAGGCTGTGGAAATATCTCCCGTGGGTCTCCCCAAGAGGGACAGTTGTGACCAGGGACAGGTGGCAGGGCCGGCAGGGATGGGCACGGCCTCCTCCTGAATGAGAGAATGTCCAGGAGGGAATTTGGAGAAAACCTGGCGTGGGAAACACCCACGTGGAGAAGGGCTGGGGTTTGGACTGTCCAGGTGGAGAGGCTGGGGTTTGCCAGGCCTTCGGAGCAGGGATGGGGACAAGACAAGGGACAAAGCCATCACTGTGTGTCTGAGCCAGGCCTGTCCCTGAGAGCAGCGAGGGAAGAACTGAGAGAGCTCCAGGTGTCCCAAAAACCTGGTGACCTCCTGAGACAGGGACACCCCTGAGCTGGGGGCTTGGGGCAGGGACAGTCTCTGATCTGAGGGCTCGGGGGACACAAACACCCCTGAGCTGGGAGCTTGGGGACAGGGTCACCCCGTGATCTGGGGGCTCAGGGGACAGGATCCACCCCTGGGACAGGGACACCCCTTGATCAGGGGTCTTGGGGGACAGGGATCCCCCCTGGACTGGGGCTCAGGGGACAGGGACAACCCTTGGGCTGGGGCTTGGGGACACAAGACCCTCTGATCTGGGTCAGGGACAGGACACCTGATCAAGGGCTCAGGGAGAGGGACACTCCCTGGGCCAGGGGTTTGGGGACAGGGACACCCCTTGGGCTGGGGGCTTGGAGACTCAAATTGCCCTCTGAGCCAGGGTTCAGGGGGACAGGGACACCTGGACGAGCCTCAGGACAGGACAATCTGATGGCCTGGGGACAGGGACACCCCGGGCTGGGGCTCACACACCCCTAAGCTGGGGGCTCGGGGGACAGGGACACCCCTTGATCAAGGTGCTCAGGGCACAGGGACAGTCTCTGATCTGAGAGCTCGGGGGACACAAATACCCCCTGGACCAGGGGCTCAGGGACACAAACACCCTCTGAGCTTGGGAGCATCAGGGGTCTTGGGGGACAGGGACACCTCCTGGGCCAGGGGCTTGGGGACAAAAACACCCCCTGATCTGGGGGTTTGGGGACACAAACACCCCTTGACCAGGGGGCTCGAGGGACAGGGTCACCCCCTGGGTCAAGGGCTCCAGCTGCAGCTCCTGAGCTCCTTTGAAGGCTTCAAGAGCTGCATCAAGTGGCATCTTGAGGCACCTGCCCCAGGCCCTCATTCCAGAGGAAATCAGTGGCATTTCCTCGTCAGAGGGAACTTGGCTTTTTAATCAGGGATTGGGATGCTCTCAGTCCCCAGCGGGTGATTCCAGGGATAATTGACAGGAATTTGGTGCTGATGGTTTTCCAGCTGTGCCAGATCTGCTGGAATTTATTTTCCAGATAGATGGAAAAGGAGACAGGGGAAAGCCAAGCCCCAGAGCCCCTGTTTGAGGTCGTGCCTTTATCCTGAGCAGCCCAGAGGGAAAGGCCTGCGAGGACCAAACTTTGGCCACTTCTGTGCTCAGGGAATGAGGCCAAATCTGGGTGATCCCTCTGCAAAGCTCCTGCTGAAAGGGAAGATTTCCACTGAGGAGTCACAGAATCATGGAGTGGTTCAGGTCAGGAGGGGCCTTAAAGATCCTCCAGCTCCAGGATGGAAGCAGTTCAGCCCAGGGATGGTTTGGGAACAGAATGTGAGGGGTGAAAGGAGCAGCTGAGGATTAGGAAGGATGTCAGGAATTGATTAAAGGTCAGAGATGGATTTGGAACAGCAGCCACCACAACCCATTCCCATCCCAGGCAGGAAGGATGAGGTCTCCAGGGGTGAAACCTGGAACATCCCAACACTCCCATCCCTTCTGCTGGGAGCTCCCAAGCACTGGGATGGTTTTGCTTTGCTTGGCTGCTCTGTCTGTTCAGACAAGAGGGATTTGGGGAATGATGGGGCTGATCCTTGTCCACCTCCATCCTTGTCCATCTCCACCCTTGTCCACCTCCACCCTTGTCCACCTCCACCCTTGTCCATCTCACCCTTGTCCATCATCTCACCCTTGTCCATCATCTCACCCTTGTCCATCATCTCACCCTTGTCCATCATCTCACCCTTGTCCATCATCTCACCCTTGTCCATCTCACCCTTGTCCATCTCCATGTCCACCTGGGTCACCAGCTGGAATTCTGCCTCTCCTTTGGACCCCAGGCCAAAGCTGGAGGTCTGATGGCTCCTGCCCCCAGTGTCCCCAGTGTCCCCAGTGCTCCCAGTGCCCCCAGTGCCCCCGGCACAGCATCAGCCCTGAGTCATCCTGGGATGCAGCACAGGAAAATTGGAGGCAGCTCCGGCATCTCCAGCCAAAACGTGACTGGGGCTGCTCCCAGAGGTAGCAATTAGCCAATTAATTGGAATTGGCCAAGAGCTTGGAAGATGAGAACTGTTAAACTGGGAGCGTTACTGGTGAGATTGGGAATATTGGGAAAGAGGAGCAGGTTCCTCAAAGGCGGGTGGTGGAAGGGCAGCGTTGTCCTCTCGGAGCCGGCACGGGGAGCTCACCTGGAGTCTGTAATTAGCTGGGATGTTCTCCTGAGCTTTGTGTGAGCTGCTGTGCAATAAACCCGTGCCCTGATTCATTCCCTGAGCTGTAATCCCTCCCAGTCCACAGGGCTCCCTCGCTTTGTGCTCTCTGGGGTAGGAAATCTGCCCTTTGCTGACCCTGCACATCCCTGTGTGACCTGGGGTGGATCTGCAGCACTGGCTTCACCCAGCTGTGCTGGATCCAACATCCCCAACGCCTGGAGATCCTGGAAGTGTTTCCAGGAGTCCACGGGCACAGGCAAAGGGGACAGAACTGACCATTCCTGTTGTCAGTGACTCCTTTATCCCAATGTCACGGCATTTATTCCGATGTCGTGGCATTTATTCCGATGTCACGGCATTTATCCCGATGTCACGGTGTTTGTGAGTGATGTGTTCATCCCGATGTCACAGTGTTCATCCCAATGTCACAGTGTTCATCCTGATGTCACCGTGTTTATCCTGATATGAACATGTTTATTTTGATGTCACCATGTCCATCCCAATGTCACCGTGTCCATCCTGATGTGAACATGTTAATTTTGATGTCACCGTGTTCATCTCGATGTCACGGTGTTCATCCCAATATCACCATGTTTATTCTGATGTGAGCACGCTAATTTTGATGTCACCATGTTTATCCCAATGTCACCGTGTCCATCCTGATGTGAACATGTTAATTTTGATGTCACCATGTTTATCCCAATGTCACGGTGTTCATCCCAATATCACCATGTTTATTCTGATGTGAGCACGCTAATTTTGATGTCACCATGTTTATCCCAATGTCACCGTGTTCATCCTGATGTGAACATGTTTATTTTGATGTCACCGTGTCCATCCCAATATCACCGTGTTTATCCCAGTGTCACAGTGTTCACCCTGATGTCATCATGTTTATCCTGATGTGAATGTGCTAATTTTGATGTCACTGTGTTTATCCCGATGTGATGTGTACTTATTTTGATGTCACCGTGTTTATCCCGATGTCACTGCGTTCATCCCGATGTGAATGTGCTTATTTTGATGTCACAGTGCTCTGTTGAGAAATTAATTAGTGGGTGATGTGTAAAGCCCCTGAAAGAGGGAGGCGCCCCTGTCACTGTGGGTGATCTTTAAGGTCCCTTCCAACCCAAACCATTTCACAAATCCATAACCCTCCATCCTCAGGCCTGATTTTGAAGGGATTTCTCATTCTTCCCTGGGAATCTGCTGATTCCAGCAGCTCCTCTGAAGGTCTCCAACATCTCCTGCGCTGCCAGGCTCTGATTTTGGCTCTTGGGGTCACTGACACCTCTGAAATCTCTCCCGTAGGTCCAGAGCTTGGAGCAGCAGAACAAGGTCCTGACTACCAGGTGGAACTTCCTGAAGGACCAGGACAATTCCCACTCCGACTCGGACATCAAGGCCATCTATGAGCAGTACATGAGCAAAATGAATCAAGAGATGAAGGCGCTCAACTACGAGCAGGAGAACCTGGAGACAGAGCTGGCAAGGCCTGAGCACCATGGACGCCTTCCGGAGCAAGTAGGTGTCTCTGTCTATGTCCACATCCGTGTCCATCCACATTCCGGATCCCCCATGTCCATCCACATCCATGTCTATCCATGTCCATGTCCTGTCATCCAGTGTCCTACCTTCCTTATGTTCAGCTTGTCCCATCCATGTCCATCCGTATCCTTGCTCCTCTCCAGTGTCATCCACCCATGTCGTCACTCCTTTGTCCATTGCCATGTCTACCATACTTCCTTCCATGCCATGTCCATCCGCATTCCATGTCCACTCCAGTTATCACTCGTGTCTATGCTCCATTCCATGCATTCCGCATTCATTCAATCCCTCCATCCTTCCAGTCATGCATGTATGCATTCGGTCCATGTCCATGGCCAGTCAGCCATGTCCGTCCATTTCTCGCATGTCCCGTGTCGTCTCCTGTCGTCCATTCCCTGTCCTCCATGCCCTCCTCTACTCCATCCGTCCATCATGTCCATCTCAGTGTCCGTCCATCCTATTGTCCTCCTTCCTGCCCTTTCTTCCAGCCCATTCCGTCCGTCCAGTCCATCCAATCCATCTGTCCGTCCACATCTCCTCCAAGTTATCATGTCATCCAGTGTGCTCCGTTACGTCATCAATCCTTCATCCAATGTTCCATGCCATAAGTTTCCATCACCGTGTCATCATGTCCCTACTCCCTCTCCATCGTCTCATCCATTCCACTCCTCCATTGTCCATCCCGTGTCATCCCAGCAATATCCATCTCCGGGGATTCAGCTGGGGCACAGGGAGCAGTGTGGGTTTGATTTAACTCAGCCAGCCTGAGATTCTCAGGAAAATATTCTGGTTTGGTGTGCACGGAAGTATGGATTTGAGAAATTTAGGATCACAACCTCTTCTGGTTAATGAGCGATGAAAGGAAAGCCAAAACAATGAAATTCCAGGGAGAGCAGGGTCTGAGAGGAGCTTCTGCTGGAGGACAGCTCAGGGAATGGCATTGTTGGAGTGACAGCCATGAAAACAGGGAATGTTCTCCACTCAATTACCACAAACCAGAACTTTGGGGCCAAAGTGATTTCTGGACCAGGCTGCTCACTAAAAACTGTACAAAAAACAACGATCCCATCTCGTGGTGGGACTTTGGGGTCCTGGGCAGGGCCAGGAGTTGGATTTGATCATCCCTGTGGGTGTCTTCCAGCTCAGGATATTCATCATCATGGAATGGGTTGGGAGGGACGTTAGGGATCATCCAATGTCACCCCTGTCATGAGCAGGGACACTTCCCCTTCCCCGCCCCATCCAACCTGACCTTGGACACTCCCAGGGATCCAGGGGCATTCACAGAGAAATCCATTCCAGGCCCTCGCCACCCTCTCAGGGAAGAATTCCTTCCTAGAGAAGGAATATTCTCCTATTCCATAAGTGTGGGATCCTTTCCTTTCCCCCTTCACCCGAAGCATTTCTGCCAAACTCTGCTTTGACCAAAAGGTCAGAATTGTGCCCCAAACCCTCCTGCAGGAAAACAGGCAGGCAGCCGAAGGTCAGGTCGGGGGAGGAGCCTCTTATCTCTGGAGAGCTCCTGTTATCTCTGGGGAGCTCCGAGATGTGCAGATAAGAGCGGCAGACAATGCCTCCCTCATTACGGGGCTCATTTACATCCCGCAGGAAAATCCCCGTGAGCTCCTTTCCCTCCCGGTGACACCTTCCCGGAGCTCCGGAGGCTCCCGGGGGGATTTGGGCTGTGTCGGGACCATTCTGTCCAAAGTGGAGCCGCGGGACAGAAATCCCAGGACAGAAATTCCCGTGGGACCCAAACCCGCTCCCGAGGGGCAAAATCCATCCAAAGGATGGGGGCAGTCGATCCAAACCCTCTCCCGAGGGGCACAATCCATCCAAACCTGCTCCGAAGGGGCACAATCGATCCAAACCCGTTCCCGAGGAGCACAATCCATCCAAACCCATTCCTGAGGGGCACAATTGATCCAAACCCGCTCCCGAGAGGCACAATCCATCCAAACCCGCTCCCGAGGGGGGCACAATCCATCCAAACGCATTTCCGAGGAGCACAATCCATCCATCAAAACCCACTCCCGAGGGTCACAATCGATCCAATCCCGCTCCTGAAGGGCACAATCCATCCAAACGCATTCCCGAGATGGGGCACAATCCATCCAACGCTCCGAGGGGCACAATCTATCCAAACGTGTTCCCGAGGGGCACAATTGATCCAAAAGCATTCCCAAGGTGGGGCACAGTCGATCCAAATCCGCTCCCAAGACGGGGCACAATTGATCCAAACCCGCTCCCGAGGGACACAATCCATCCAAACCCGCTCCCGAGGGACACAATCCATCCAAACCCGCTCCCGAGGAGCAATGATAAAGCCATCCCAGGGGCACAATCATCCAAACCGTTCCAGGTGGGGCACAATGATCAACCCGCTCCCGCAGGGGCACAATCCATCCAAACCCACTCCCGAGGGCACACATCCAACTCCCGACAATTGATCACCACTCCCAAGGGGCACAATCCATCCAAACGCACTCCCGAGGAGCACAATTGATCCAGAGGGGCACAATCCATCCAAACGCTTCCCAAGGGGTACAATGCCATCCAAACCCGCTCCCAGGGGGCACAATCCATCCAAACCCACTCCCGAGGGGCACAATTGATCCAGAGGGGCACAATCCATCCAAATGCATTCCCGAGGTGGGGCACAATCAATCAATCCAAACCTGATCCCGAGGTGGGGCACAATCCATCCAAACACGTTCCCAAGGTGGGGCACAATTGATCCAAGCCCGCTCCCCAGGGGCACAATCCATCCAAACCCATTCCCGAGGGGCACAATCATCCGTGCCCTCTGCAGGGAGTTCAGCCCCAGGATCCCCCGGCTCCTGAAGCCCCTCTAGGTGGCTGCAATTTGGGAAGGCTGATGGCTCCTAATAGAGACACAGCAGTGAAGTGCCTTCATCAGGTCAGAGCAGGTTGGAATGAGTGAATCAGGGAATAATTCAGGCTGGAAGAGCCCCAGAGATCATCAGGTCCAACCATCAACCCCACACCACCATGGTCACCACTGACCATATCCCCTGGTGTCACATCCACACATTTTCAGACACTTCCAGGGCTGGACAACCCTTTTCCATTAAGGAAATTTTCCCAATTATCCAACTAAACCTCTCTGGTTGGGATGTTGAGCCTTTTTTCCCTTATTCCATGGGAGCAGATCTGGAATCCCAAGTGACTGTCCCTTCCTGTCAGGGAGTTGTGCAGAGCCACAAGGACCCCCCTCAGGGAATGGGGACATCCAGGAGGGAATGGGGACATGTCTAGGGACAACACGGGCACATCCAGGAGGCAATTCCTGCAGATCTGAGCACAGACTGGGACTGCCCCATCCCTGGAAATGTCCAAGGCCAGGCGCTGGACCGGGTTCCCGGGCCTGGAGCACCCTGGGACAGTGGGAGGTGTCCCTGTCCCCCCAAACCAGTCTGGGGTTCCTTCCTTTGGGGACTGAGAGAGGCCCAGGTGCTTTGGACATGGATGGCAGCTCCTAAACTCTGTGTTATCCAAAAAAGAGCAGGCAGGCACCTCCTGTGAGGAAATTGGGAATTTTTAAGCACCTGGGTGTCACCTGAAGGACTCCAGGGAGGAGGATTTCAGTGCAGGGTCAAGAATCAAACTCCTGATTCGTATTCCTGTCTGATTCCTCATAACATTCCCCTGGAATGAGGCTTTTGGAATCCTGGGGTCTGGGTATCCCACAGCAAGAAAAACCCTGAGGGGCTGCGAGCATTGCAGAGACTGGAATGGAGCTGGGAAAGGGTCTGGAACACATCCTGATGGCGAGCTAGGAGGGGGCTTCAGCCTGGAGAAAAGGGGGATGAGGCGGGAGAACATTCCAGGAGGGAAGGGGACATCCAGGAGGGAATGGGGACAATGCTGGGACATCCAGGGATGACATGGGCACATCCAGGGACTGCAGGGGCATATCAGGAGGGAAAGGGGACATGTCCAGAGATAACTTAGGCACATCCAGGGATTACACGGGCATATCCAGGAGGGAATGGGGACATGTCCAGGGACAGCACGGGCACATCCGAGGGAATAGCAGGGCACATCCAGGAGGGAATGGGGACATCCAGGAGGGAATGGGGACATGTCCAGGGGTAACAGGGGCACATCCAGGAGGGAGATGGGCCACAGCTAAACGGCCATCCAGGAGGGAACGGCGGATCATTCCAGGATGAATAAGGGCACATCCAGGAGGGGACAGGGACATGTCTAGGGATAACAGGGGCACATCCAGAGGAATAAGGGGCACATCTCAGGAGGGAATGTGGAACATTCCAGGGCAACACGAGCACATCCAGGAGGGATTGGTGGCACATCCCTGGGTAACATGGGCACATCCAGGAGGGAATGCTGCACATTCAGGGATAACAAGGGCACATCAGGGATAGCAGAGGCACATCCAGGGATAACATGGGCACATCAGGGATAACGGGCACATCCAGGAGGGAACAGGGACATGTCTAGGGACAGCACAGGCACATCCAGGAGGGAATGGGGACATGTCCAGGGATAACAGGGGCACATCCAGGGATAGCAGGGGCACATCCAGGAGGGAATGCTGGCACATTCGATCAGGGCACTCGGTGAGACATCAGGGACACATGCCAGGAGGGAACGGGCGACATCCAGGAGGGAGGGAACCAGAGGACAGGGACATGTCCAGGGACAGCACAGGGACATCCAGGAGGGAATGGGGACATGTCCAGGGATAACAGGGGCACATCCAAGGATAACAGGGGCACATCCAGGGATAGCAGGGGCACATCCAGGAGGGAATGGGGACATCCAGGAGGGAAGGGGACATCCAGGGACAGGGGCCATCAGATAGGGGCACATCCAAGGGAACGGGGTCCATCCAGGAGGGAATGGGGACATCCAGAAGGGAACGGGGTCATCCAGGAGGGAATGGGGACATCCAAAGGGATACACGGGGTACATCCAGGAGGGAACGGGGACATGTCCAGGGACAGCACGGGCACATCAGGGATAGCACGGGCACATCCAGGAGGGAACGAGATCTGGTTCCCTGGATTTTGCTCCGTGGAGGAGCCCGGGGCGAGCAGACGCTCTCTCAAGTGTCCCAAGTGCAGGAAGGGCTGGCTGTGCCCTCCCGCAGCGCCCCGGGATCATCTCCCGGAGATAAACGCTGCTGCGCTGTGCCTGTGGAATGCTCCCGCTCCCCAGCTCCAGCCCCGGGTGAGTCACGGTCCCGGAGCGTGGCAGGAGCGCGTTGGGCCGGCTGGGCAGGATCGGCTCTGCTGGGAGCCTGGGAGCGCCCGGGGCTGGGACAGCTGGGAGCACTGGAGAGACTGGGATGCACTGGGGTGCACTGAGACAGACTGGGATGGACTGGGGTGCACTGGGACAGACTGGGATGGACTGGGGAGCACTGGGACAGACTGGGATGGACTGGGAGAGACTGGGGTGCACTGGAACAGATTGGGACAGGCTGGGGAGCACTGGGAGAGACTGGGACAGGCTGGGCAGTACTGGGAGAGACTGGGACAGGCTGGGGAGCACTGGGATAGACTGGGATGGACTGGGGTGCACTGGGACAGACTAGGATGGACTGGGGAGCCTGGGGACAGAACTGGGGAGCACTGTGTGCACTGGCAGTGGACTGGGATGTGACTGGGGACACTGGGAGGTAGTGAGAGTGACTTGGGAGGGAGCTGGGGAGCACTGGAACAGGCTGGGGAGCGCTGGGACAGACTGGGGTGCACTGGGGACAGACTGGGAGCACTTGGGGATCACTGGAGTGGACTGGGGAAGCTGGGAGCACTTGGGACAGACTGGGGTGCACTGGGGAGCACTGGGACAGGTTGGGGTGCACTGGAACAGACTGGGACGGGTTGGGGAGCACTGGGAGAGACTGAGACTGAGTGGGATCAACTGGGACAGGACTGGGGAGCACTGGATCGTGGACGGTGCATGGGACAGACTGGGACAGACTGGGGAGCACTGGGACAGAGTGGGATCAACTGGGACAGGCTGGGGAGCACTGGGAGAGACTGGGACAGAGTGGAATGGACTGGGACAGACTGGTGAATGAATGGTACTGGGATGAACTGGGAGCTTGGCAGTACGGATCAACTGGGAGAGACTGGGACGAGTGGAATGGCATGGGACAACTGGAGATGGACTGGGAGCACTCTGGGTACTCGTGAGGATGAGAGACTGGGTTGAACCGGGGTGCACTGGAACAGACTGGGCACTGGGACAACTGGGGTATGAGGACGGAGACTGGGGCACGGGACAGCTGAGGTGGTACTGGGAGCACTAAAGACTGGAGAGGGTAGCCTCCCAACTGGGATGTGACTGGGGCACTGGGTGGGAACTGGGAGCAACTGGGATGCGACTGGGAGACACTGGGATGGACTGGTGCACTGGGATGACTAGACTGGGATGGACGGTAGACTGGGATATGGACAACTGGGAGAGATGGAGACTGGGTACTGGGACAGATGGGTAGAACCAGATGGGATAGGACTGGGACAGAGTGGGATCAACTGGGACAGGCTGGGAGTGCACTGGGGAGGCTGGGTATGGACTGGAGAGACTGGGGTGTGCACTGGGACAGGCTGGGGTGTGGCTGAGACAGAGATTGGAGTGCACGTGGGACAGACTGGGATGGAACTGGGACAACTGGGTACTGGAGAGAGACTGGGAAAGGCTGGTGTGCACTGGGACAGTCTGGGGTTATTGGGAACACACTGGACAGCACTGGGACAGACTGGGATCAACGGCGATTGGGGTGCATTGGGACAGACTGGGACAGACTGGAAGTGCCACGGGCACATGGCAGACTGGGATGAACTGGGGTGACTGGGAACTGGGCTGGGATGTGAGGATGAGGAAGGAAGGCTGCAGGCTTGCAGGGCTGACGATATTCCAGTGGGGCTGACGATATTCCAGCCCAACTGACAATATTCCAGAGGGGCTGATGGTATTCCAGCCCTGCTGACGATATTCCAGCCATGCTGCCAATATTTCAGCTGGGCTGACATTCCAGCTGAGGAGCACAGACCTCACAGGTATAATCCTGTCAGCTGCTGCTGCCCAGCCTTGGAAAAGGGGGGAAGGAGAGGGCGAGTTGAGCACTGAGGGGCATTCAGAAGACCCCCAGGAGTGGCTGAAGCTGTGACTGTCACACCCCACTGCCCTCACGGCTCCTCGGTGAGGGAGCTGCAGCTCCAGGGAGCTGATTTGGATATTCCAGGTCAGCTCCTGAGCACGACTTCCCCCCTTTCCCAACATCAGCTCCCCTCCCCAGGCACAGCTCCCCATTCCCACACTTTGTACACGGCAGGGAAGCTCCCAGAAAGCTTCTGGGGTTTCTGAGAACGTTCTGACTGGATGCACCAGGCCCCAAATAGCAGCACAAGGTGTTCCCATTCTCAGTCTGCTGGGAGATCCCATTTTACTTCATTCCCAAAGGTCTCAGCCTCCCCCAGATCCTTTTGGGGATGTGTCCAAGCAGCACTGAAAGTTGGAGTTTGCAGCCTGGAAATTGGGGTCACTTTGGGGCACCTCCCGCCAAGAAAGACCCAGAGGGGCTGGAGAAAGTCCAGAGGGAGTTGGGGGGGCTCATCCTGGAGAAAAGGGGATTCAGGGAGGACCTTGTGGCTTGCACAACTCCCTGACAGGAGGAGAAGGACAGGGGTCTGGAGGTTGGGATCTGCTCCCAGGGAACAACAGGAGCAGGGAAACGGCTTCAGGCTGGGCCAGGGGAGGGTCAGTTGGAGATTGGGGACAATTCCTGACTGGAAAGGTGTCCAGGCACCGGCACAGCTGCTCAGGGCAGGGATGGAGTCACTGAAACTGTGTGGATGTGGCACTTGGGGACATGGTCAGGCGGGGACATGGTCGGAGTCGATGTTTTCTGAGGGTTTTTCCAACCCTCCGGATTCCCTGATTCCATGGAATGTCACCTGCACCTTGGGCTCAGAGGAGCCAGAGGGATCGGGGAAGAGCAGGGGAGCCACGGCCTCCGTGAGAGCTCAGCGTGCTCTGATCCGGCATTCCCAGCATTCCTAACACTGCCAGCATTCCCAACATCCCGAGAATTCCACTATTCCCACCATTGCCAGCACTCCCAATGTTCCTAGAATTCCCATCATTCCCAGCATTCCCACCTTTGCCAGCATTCCCACCATTCCCAACACTCCCAGCACTCCCAATACTCCCAACACTCCCCGAATTCCCAACACTCCCACCATTCCCAATGCTCCTACCATTCCCAACATTCCCACCCATTCCCACCATCCCATATATTCCCAACGCTCCCACCATTTCCAGCACTTCCAACACTCCCAGAATTGCAACACTCCCAGTATTCCCACCATTCCCAGCGTTCCCATCATTCCCAACGTTCCCATCATTCCCAATGCTCCCACCATTCCCAACGTTCCCACCATTCCCAACGTCCCACCCATTCCCAATGCTCCCACCATTCCCAACATTCCTACCCATTCCCACCACTCCCAACACTCCCAGAATTCCCAACACTGCCAGCATTCCCACCATTCCCAATGCTCCCAATGCTCCCACCACTCCACCCATTCCCCTTTTCCCAAGGCTCCCACCATTCCCAATGCTCCCACCCATTCCCATCATTCCCAGTATTCTCACCATTTCCCACCATTCTCAAGGCTCCCATCATTCCCAATGCTCCCACCATTCCCAGAATTCTCACCATTCCCACCATTCCCACCATTCCCAATGCTCCCATCATTCCCAATGCTCCCACCATTCCCAACACTCCTACCCATTCCCACCACTCCCAACACTCCCAGAATTCCCAACACTCCCAGCGTTTCCACCATTCTCATTATTCCCACCATTCCCAGCATTCCCACCACTCCCAGAATTCCCAACACTTCCAGCATTCCCATTATTCCCACCATTCCCAATGTTCCCACCATTCCCAAGGCTCCCATCATTCTCAATATTCTCACCACTCCCAGAATTCCCACACTCCCACCATTCCCACCATTCCTGCCATTCCCAAGGCTCTCACCATTCCCAGAATTCCCACCATTCCCACCACGTGCGTGTCCAACCCCCATCCCATCTCTGTGCTCTGACCAAGCCCCGCTGGGCCCTAAAGGGACCCTGTGGCTTTCCCGGTCGGGTCTCTGGGATTTGGGATCACCTCACCCCTGTCCCAGGAGCCAACATTCCCAAATTCCCGCTTGTATCCATTTGCTCCCTGGCCCTGCACCCACAGGGCTCGTTCCTCACAGAGATTTAGGATTCTGCCCTATCCTGGTTTGGTTCCCTCCCGCTCCATGGGCAGTTTTCCATTAATTCCTTTCCCTGTGTTCCTTCACAAACCACCTGGGCTGAGTGGACATCAGTCCAGAATTTTTGGGATTTTCACAAACCGAAAATCTTGGGAAGACTCCGACCTGGGAAGTGAAGCTCTGAGGAAACGTGAGCAGAATGGAATAGATTTGGGGTGAAAATTGAGGAGTTTGGGCAGAGCCCAATTCCCCCCTTTTGTGAGGAATCTGAGGCTGCCCAGCCCCCAAATGAAATCCCAATTAAAGCTCCCTCCTGTCTGCTCTGGGATTCTTCATCCCAAAAGTGCTTCTGGTGTTCCAGGAGAGCTGGAATGGGGCAGCTTCTCCTCACTCCTGCCCACGATGCCTCAGGGAGCGGGGACATCACAGGAAAAGCAGAAAGTTTGGATGTTTTAGGGATTTCAGGACAGTCTTGAGTGTCCCTGAGATCCCCTGGGGCTGATCCCGTGCTTTGGGCACTCTGCAGGTACGAGGATGAAATCCGCCTCTGCAGCGGGATGGAATTCACCTTCATGGAGCTCAAAAAGGTCAGAGGGAAGGGAAGGGAAGGGAAGGGAAGGGAAGGGAAGGGAAGGATAAGGGGAAAGTGGAAGGAATCGGCGGGAAGGAACTGGGAAGGGAGGGAAGGCGGGAAGTGGAAGGAAAGTTGCAGGACCGTGGATTTCTCCACCAGCGGCTTGACTCAAGTGTCAGGAAGAGGAAGCTGGAGAATGAATCAGGGCTCATGTCTGGTTTTGGATATAATGTAGATATCTTGGTGGAGGAGGTATGGGGTCACAGTGTCTCAGTTCCACAGGAGGGTGGGTTGGAGTGGCTGTCCTGAACCCGCAGCACAGGGGGCAGAGCAATCCCTGTGCCCTGGTGTTCTGAGCAATTCCTTCATTCTTGATTCTGAGATCTCGTAGTGCAATATCCCATCCCTGTGCCCCGGGATCTGGTAAACAGACGCATCTGTGGCGGGATTATCTGAGATTCAGATGATCCTGCGCCTCCGGGATTCGAGATCGTAAGCATCCCTGCATCCTGGTGATTCTGAATCAGAGCATTCCAGCCATCCTGTCCCTGGGATTTCCACTTGGACCATCCCTGCATCTGGGATTCCTCTGGGCTCGAGGGGTCAAACCTTCCCACAGCACACCCCAGTCCTCCCTGTGTCCCCTTCCTAATTGCCCTCAATTCCCGAGCCAGGGAAAGCTGAATGATAAAGGAAATTGTTTCTGTTCCTTGTGAAGGGGCCACCCCTGGACAAACCCCGGGATCAGCTGGAATTGGGATTTTGTATCAAAAATCCCCCAAATCCCCCTGCCATGCCCCTCCAGCGGAAGCAGGATCAGGGGACCAGGGAGATATGTTGAGGGAATGATCCTCAATATATCTTTAGTCCATACTCTGTGACTATATCAAAGTGTGTTTCGTCCTGTCTCTCTCTGTGCTCTTTAGAAAAGTGTGCATTCCTGGTTACTTTTTGTTCTTTCTATGGATTTTTTTTGTTTTTTCCTGGAGTTTCTTCATGTATGTTTTTTAGTTTATTTTAAATTTAATTATGTTTCTGTATATGTGTTTTTGTGACTATTCTTCTTCATGATTTTCCTCACTTTGCTCTCTTACCTAGTTCTCCAGCGTTTAGTCCTTCCTTTCTATCTTTTTTTTTTTTTGATCTATTAATTTTTTCCTCTTTTTTTTATTCATAATTACATATTCTTATATATGTATTATGGTAGATAGTTGTTGCTTCATATATTATGATTGTCCTTTCTTTTCTTCTTTTATCTCTTTTTTGTGGATGTCTTATGCTTCCATTATTAATGTCGTTTTTTTTCCTTTTTTGTTCTTTTGTATTATTTTTATATTCTTTGTTGTGATTTATTTTTTTTGTGTATTTTTTTTGTGTTTTTTTTTTTTTTTGTTGTTTAATGTTTTTTTGTTTTTTTTTTTTTTTTTTTTTTTGTTTTATTGCTTCTAATTTTCTTTCTTTTCTTTTTTTTTTTTTTTTTCTTTTTTTTTTCATTTGGTTGTCGATGTTTTTTTTTTTTTTTGTTTTTTTTTTTGGTTACTTATCTCTTTTCTCTTGTCTTTCTAGGTATTTGTCTTCTTTATTTTTAATCTGTTTTTTTTTTTCCTTTTGTTTTGTTATTTTTATTTTCTTTATTTTTCTTTTTCCTTTTTTTTTTTTATTGTGTATGTGTATTATTTGGTTTCATTGTTTGTGTTTATATTTGTACTTTTCTTCTTTATTGTTATATTATGTTTTTTTCTCTATTATTGTAGATTGTATATTATTTCTTTAATTTTAATTATTTTTACAATCTCCTTTCCTTTCTAATCCCTTTTTTTTTTTTTTTTTTTTTTGTCATGGATTCTGTGTTATTTTCTGTTTTTTTGATCACTCTTTTTGCATTCCTGTCACTTTTTGTGTTATCTGTGTGTTGTTTTTTGTTTTATTTTTTCTTTCTAATTTATGGGTCTCTCATGTTTGAGCTTTTTTGTTCTTGGGTATGCTGTATAGAATATAATCCTTATCTTTTATCGTTTTTTGCATGTTTGTGTGTTTTAGCGGTTTTTTTTTTTTTATTCTACTCTTTGTGTTTATGTATGGTTGTTTTTTTTTTTTTTTTTTTTTTTTTTTGTGCTGTGTGATGTGTGTCTTGTTTGAACTCACTGTGATTATTTGTGGATCGGAGGTTATTTCTCTGGTGTTTGCTGGTTTGTGCTTCTTTACCTTTTCTTTTTTGTAGTGTGGATTAGTTTTTTGTCTCATGTTTTGGTTTTGTTTCTTCATGCCATTTTTTTACACACTCAGGCAGGTTTAGTTTTGATCTTCTTGCCTTTTTTTTTTTCCTTCACGTTTGGTCTTGTTTTTTTAGAATAGGCCAATGTTTTTTGTTTAATTATTTGTTATTTAATTTCTTTTTTTGATCATTCTTGTGGTTATTTATTTTTGGTGATAAAGTAAGTTTTTTGGGTTTTACCTTTTTTTGTTTTTTTTCTGGTAATTTTAGGGATCTCTATGGCAACTATTATCTCGATTGTTCTTTATATTTTTATTTGCATCACTCTTCGTGTATTCTTTATGGCTTTAGCGGGTATATTAGTTTAGAGTTTCTTTATTTGAATTTATGGCAGTATTTACTTTTATCTTTTATTTTGTTTTTTATTTCCCAATATTAGAAATCTTAATAATATTTCTTTTATGCAGTAATGCCCCCCTTTCTAATAATCCCCCCTGGATGAGGCCAGAGCTCAGTTATCACAAGATGTTCTGGACAGAAGGCTTCACCCAAGGCTGGAGCTCAGGTTTAAGCTTCACCCAAGGCTGGAGCTCAGGTTTAAGATAGCACAGGGCACCACTGACTCTTCCTCAGGATGTTTGGTTCTCCTGCCCAGCAGAACTCAAACTAAACTGGAATATCATGGTTCAGGAATTACAAGCATGTGGCTAAGGGATGCAGGGGAATGCATAGAGGGTACAGAAAGAGTAAAAATGAAAGCAAAAATCATCAGGCATCACACAAAACCAGCATCGGAATGGGGCTGGGATGTTCCTTCAGCCCCAGAGCCTCTGTGGGTGCCTGGGATCCCACAAAATTCCAGCCTCATCCCAAACCTGTTGGGGCTCAGCTCCTGCCCCCAGAGATTGGGATTGTTCCAGAGCTCGGCCCAGGTGAGCCAAATGTTCAGACTGCAGGAAAAACCTAAAACCCGGGACACCCAGAGAGTCTGGATGCTCTAAAATGCAATCCAAGATCCTCGTGTCCCAAAAAACGAGGGGTCCCCAGTCAGGTTCTAACCAGGGGGGAAGGGCCGCTATCAGAACTGACCCCAGGGTCTGGAAAATGTCACCCAGCAGGATCAGCACTGTGGGAATGCTGGGATTGATCTAAATTCCAGCAATTCCAACAATTCCAATGCCTGATGGAGGAATATGAACATTCCTTGTGGGAAACTGAGGCACGGGGAGGCAGGAGCTGCCTCCCAGCACAACCGCCCAGGGAGCCTGATCTGCTCTAAAATGAGATTATTCCTCGTGTAAGGCAATTTTAGCCCAGTTTTTTGGGGATCAGGCCTTGCTCCAGGATCTCCATCTGATTTCCTGTCAGTCCCACAAAAAGCTGTGTTTTTTAAGCCCAAATTAGTGTAAAAATCTCATCCCCAACCTCCCACCTCACCTTCCCAGCGGATTCGATGACATCAGGCACAATCCCAGGGGGAGAGAAAATGAGGAAAACTTTCCTTGTTGGGATGAATCAGGAGAAAATCCCACTCTCATTTCTCATCAATAAATAACCAGTTTGGGTTTTATTCACCAAATGCTCCAATATTCCCAAAAAACACAAATTTTCTCACCCGCTCCAAGCTTAACAAAGAAATTCACACATTAAACACAGGTGGGATGAAATCCCCCAATCATCCAAACTTTTTGGGGCTTTTTGGGGGTATTTCTGTTATCCCTGAGCCAGGGAAAGGAAACAAGGAGCACAATTCCTGCTCCAAAAGGACCTGGGCACAAAGGGAAGAACAAAGGAAAGGGAGGAGGAGAAGGAATTCCTGATGCAAGGCACGAGCAGCCCTGGAGATAAGGGAGCAGCTGCTCTGGGTCAAGCCTGGATGCAAGCCTAGATCTAAACTGGGATCCAAACCTGGATCCAAACCTGGATCACACCTGGATCTAAACCTGGATCCAAACCTGGACTGAACCTGATCCAAACCGGGATCTAAACCTGGATCCACACCTGGATTCAACCTGGATCTCACCCTGGATCTAAACCTGGATCACAATTAGTATCTAAACCTGGATCAAAACTGGGATTCAAACCTGGATCTAAACCTCAACCCCAACCTGGATCCAAGCCTGGATTGAACTTGGATCCAAACCTGGATCCAAATTGGGATTCAAACCTGGATCTACACCTGGACCTAAACCTGGATCCAAGCTTGGATCAAACCTGGATCCAAACCTGGATACAAACCTGGACTGAACCTGGATCCAAGCTTGGACTGAACCTGGATCCAAACCTGGATACAAATCTGGACCCCAACCTGGATCCAAGCCTGGATCAAAACTGGGATTCAAACCTGGATCTAAACCTGGATCCAAACTGGGATTCAAACCTGGATCCACACCTGGATCTAACCTGGATCCAGGCTTGGATCAAAGCCTGGACCCCAACCTGGATCCCATCCTGGATCCAAACTGGGATCTATACCTGGATCCAAACCTGGATCCCAACCCAGATCCAAACCGGGATCTAAACTGGGATCTAAACCTGTATCCAAACTGAGATCTAAACCTGGATCAAAGCCTGGATCAAAGCCTGGATCCAGGGGCTCTCCCAGGCTCAGGGAGAGGAATTCTTCACTCTGGGCTGCTCTGCCAGCCGTGGATGTGTCCAGGGAAAGCTCCTGGTTTCCCACAGAGCCACAAATCCCAAAAAGCAGCCACAGCCTCACTGAATCCCACAGCAGAGCGAGGAAAGGGTGTTTTCCAGCCCCGCCCCCCAGACTGTGCAATGATCCCCACTGCCCTCATTTTCCCAAAATTCTCTCATCCATAGTAGAATGGGAATATCTTGGATATGAGCAGATTCTGGGAGGAATTTCTTCCCTATGAGGGTGGGGAGGTCCTGGAATGAATTTCCCAGAGCAGATGTGACTTCCCCATCCCTGGAAATGCCCAAAGCCAGGTTGGACAGGGTTTGGAGCAACCTGGAATGGTGGGATGGGATGAGCTTTGAGGTTCCTCCCCCAGCCAAAGCATTCCATGATTTTCCAGCTCCGTGCTCTCATTCCTGGTGTCCTTTGGCTCTGCAGGAACTGGAGGAGCTGCTGACGGACATCAAGGACATTTCTGTGGTGCTGGGAATCGACAGCTGCTCCCGGCCAGACCTGGGCAGGATTGTGGAGGATGTCAGAGCCCAGTACGAGGCCCTGGCCCTGCGGAGCTGGGAAGAGGCCGAGGCTCTCACCAGGAGGAAGGTACAGATCCCTGCTCCGGGTGGGATGGGCAGGAAAAGGACAGGGATTGGCCTGGAAATGGCTGGATCAGCAGGGTGGGAGGGATGGGAATGGAGGGAGGATGAGGAGCTATCCCAGATCAGTTCTGGACAGTAAATCCAGAGTTTTGTTACTCCGGGCCCTCCACGCTGGAGAAATCCAGGACATCTCCCAGTGGAGATGGAAATGTCCAGAGAGCAGGAATGTGAGTGATCCCAGGAGCCAGGGGAGTCACAGCCAGAGAGGGTGGGAAGGAGCCCCAAATGTTTCCCCAGGGGCGTTCAGGTGATGCCAGGTGACCATCCAGGTGATGCCAGGCATCAGGTGATGCCAGGGACATCCAGGTGATGCGGCATCCAGGTGATGCCGGGGCCATCCAGGTGATGCCAGGGACATCCAGGTGATGCCAGGGCCATCCAGGTGAGCCAGGGACCATCCAGGTGATCCAGGGCATCAGTGATGCCAGGGCCATCCAGGTGATGCCAGGGACCATCCAGGTGATGCCAGGGGCCATCCAGGTGATGCCAGGGACCATCCAGGTGATTGCCAGGGGAACATCCAGGTGATGCCAAGGGGCCATCCAGGTGATGTCAGGGCCATCCAGTGTGATGCCAGGCGGCTCCAGGTGATGCCAGGGCTATCCAGGTGATCCAGGGACCATCCAGGTGATGCCAGGGCTATCCAGGTGATGCCAGGGTCCCCCGTCCCTCTGTCCACAGCTCACCGACAGCAGCTCCCAGTCCGGCTCCTTCGGGGGGCACCTCCTCGACAGCCGGCGCGAAATCGCCGATCTCAACATCCGCATCCAGAAACTGCGCTCCTGCATTGTGTCCCAGAAGAGCCAGGTGGGTCCTGGGGTGGGAAACGGGACAGGGTGTGTCTGGGTGGGAATACCAGCAGGAGTGCCTGGGGTGGAAAACAGACAGGGGTGTCCTGGGGTGGATAACCAGCCAGGATGTCCTGGGTGGATAACGGGGCAGGGTGTCCTGGGGTAGGATAATAGGGCAGGGGTGTGCTGGTGGATAGGGCACAGGTGTCCGGGGTGGATGCACGGCAGGGGTACGGTGGAATCAGACAGGGTGTCTGGGTGGGATAAGGAACAGATATTCCTGAGATGGGATGTGCACAGGATGCTGGTGGGATGTGGCACAGGGTGTCTGGTTGAATAGGGCAAGGGTTCCTGCAGTGGGAACAAATGGAAAGGTGTGTCCTGGGGTGGGAATACCAGGCAGCTATTCCTGGGTTGGACAACTGACAGGTGTGTCCTGGGGTGGGACACTGGACAGTGGTCCTGGGGTGGGATATGGGCAGGTGTCCTGGGGTGGGGATGGTGGGGACACGGGTGTGCTGGATGGGGAAAAACGACAGGGGTGTTCTGGGGTGAATAACGGGGCAGGTGTCCTGGGGTGACAGTGGCACAGGGGTGTCCTGGGATGGGATAAGGGTCAGGTGTGTCCTGGGGAATGGGAACAACAGTGCAGGTGTGTCTGGGGTGGGATACAGGTGGGTTCGGTGGATAAGGGAAAGTAGTCCTGGGTGGGATGGTAGCACAGTTGTCCGGGGTGGGATACGGGGCAGTGGTGTCCTGGGGTGGAACGGTGGACAGGGGTGTCCTGGGGTGGGACAACTGGACAGGTTGTCCTGGGTGGAAACCAGGCAGGGTGTCCTGGGGTGGGATACAGGCAGGTGTGTCCTGTAGGATGAGGGCAGGTGGTTAGGATAGGGGCAGGTGTATCCTGGGAGTGGGATAATGGGCAGGTGGGTCCTGGAGGGGGTTAAGGGGCCAGTTATGTCTTGGGGTGAGACCGTGGCACGGGTGTGTCCTGGGGTGGGATGGTGGCACAGTTATATCCTGGGATAGTGGCACAGTTGTGTCCTGGGGTGGGATGGTGGCACAGTTATATCCTGGGACAGTGGCACAGGGGTGTCCTGGGGTGGGATAAGGATCAGGTGCAGAATCACCCCCCTCAAGCCCCCTGAGCTCCCCTCCCGTGCCCCAGTGCCTGTACCTGGAGGAGCACATCCGCGAGGCCGGCGAGCAGGGCGGGGGACGCTGAGGGACGCCAAGGCCAAGGTGGCCAGGCTGGAGGAGGCCCTGCAGCGCAGCCGTGACGCATGGCCCAGCTGGTCCGAGTACCAGAGCCTCATGAACATCAAACTGGCCCTGGACGTGGAGATCCTCACCTACAGGAAGCTCATGGAAGGGGAGGAGAGCAGGTGAGTTGTGATTCCTCCAGATTCTTTGGGATTCCTCCAGGATTCCTCCGGGATTCCTTGGGATTCCTCGGGATTCCTCTGCCTCTTGTGGGGAAGGGATGAGCGGGACACCTGGGGAAATGGAGACATCAGGAGAATCACGGAATGCTTTGGGACGGACCAGCCAGTCCCACCCCGTTGTGAGCAGGGACACCTTTCCTCAACACGGGAACACCTCCCAAAGCCCAGCTGGCCCAAATCCCAAGTTCCGAGTCAGGCACTGAAGGTTGGTCAAAGAAGACAAATCCTGATGGTTCCCCAGCAGCTCGATCCCATTTCTTGCTCCCAAGTTTTCCTCAGACTCCCCCAGGGTGAGTGTTCCAGACCTTCTCCAGGTGCTCTGCTCAGGGCTGTTTGTTGAAGCCCTTCCTGCTCCCACCACCCCCTGTCCCACCACGACCCCAAATCCCCCAGAGCAGCCAAATTCCAGCTTTGAACCCTCGGGAGAGCCGGAGCCATTCCTCACGCTGTGTCCTTCCCTCCAGCATGGAGCAGCCCATCCCCACCGTCATCAGCGGCGTCCACTCGCGCCCGAAGCCCCGTAAGTGCTTTGATCCCTCTGATCCCTCCGATCCGGGAGATGAGGGAGGGGAGGGAGTGCTTTAACCTCCCCCTTGTGGAGCTCTTCAACCTCTCCATTCCGCAATTTCGGACGGAGCGCTTTAACCTCCCCCTTCCTCTCAGTTTGGACGGAGCTCTTTAACCTCCCCCTTCCCCGCATTTGGGATGGAGAGCTTTAACCCCCCCTCCCCCTTCCCTCAGTTTCGGACGGAGCTCTTTAAGCTCTCCCTTCCCTCTCAGTTTCGGACGGAGCGCTTTAACCTCTCCCGTCCCCGCAGTGCGGACGGAGCGCTTTAACCTGCCTCTTCCCCTCATTTTGGCACGGAGCTCTTTAACCTCCCCCTGCCCCGCAATTTGTGACGGAGGGCTTTAACCTCCCCCGCCCCCTTCCCCGCAGTTTCGGATGGAGCTCTTTAAGCTCTCCCTTCCCTCTCAGTTTGGAGCTGAGCGCTTTAATCTCCCACTTCCCCGCAGTTTCGGACAGAGCACTTTAACCTCCCCATTCCCCGCAGTTTGGGACCGAGCGCTTTAAGCTCCCACAGTTAACTCCCTGCAGTTTCGAACGGAGCTCTTTAAGCTCTCCCTTCCCCGCAGTTTCGGACGGCGCTCTTAACCTCTCCCATTCCCCGCAATTTCAGACGGAGCGCTTAACCCTCCCCTTCCCTCTCAGTTTGGGACGAGAGCGCTTTAACCTCTCCATTCCCCCCGCAGTTTGGGACGGAGCTCTTTAATTTCCCCTTTCCCCTCTGTTTCGGACGGAGCGCTTTAACCTCCCTTTCCCCGCAGTTTCCGCCAGCACCCTGCGCAATTCCCGGCTGTTCGCCCGGCGGCCCGGGACACGGAGCCGAGCGGAGGCGGCACCAGGAGCCCGGCGAGAGCCCCGGACACGCCGGGAACTCCGGACGGCAGCGGCACCCGGGCCAAGCTGAGCCCGGAGCCCCTCGGGAGTGTTTGTAGAAACGGGACGGACACGGATCCGAGGAACCTGGGAAGCTCTTCCTCCTCGAGTCCTGAACTCCAGCCCACGCCCGAGGGATGGAGGATCAGGATCCTCCCCAGGCTGTCCCTTGTCTCTCCACTGTCCCAGTTCACAGCCCTGTTCCGGTTACTGTGCAGGACTTTGGGGACTCTCACCATTCCCCTCTCCATCCCGAGGGCTCCCTCCCCACGGGATTGTGCCCGGCAGGAGGGAAATGTCCCCGAGCCCAGTTTTGGCATCGGTCCCTTTGCTGGCGGGCCAAACCCTTTCCCTGATCCCAGGGTGATCCTTCCAAGGAAAAGATCACCCAGGGAGAGGAAGGAAAACAACCGCAGGATGGATTTGTCACTGGATTGACAGATCTGGTGACACCCTGGTGGTCCCTCGGCCACCTCAGGGTATTTCCTGCTTTTGTGGGGGGACCCCCATTCCTTCAGCAAAGCTAAAACGCCTCAAAATTGATTTCCATCATCACTCCATCTCTCCAGACTCCACACAGCAGTTCCAGCTCTTAAAATTGGAGATACGGTTCTTATTTAACTGCACTGGGAACAGCCTGATTTGGGGTGGTGAGGGACCTCAAAACTTCATCCCATTCCACCCCCCATGGGCAGGACACTCCCACTGTCCCAGGGTGCTCCAAACCCCAATGTCCACTCTGGCCTGGGGCACTTCCAGGGATCCAGGGCACCCACAGTCTTCTCTGGGAAATCCATTCCAGGCCCTCCCCATCCTCACAGGGAGGAATTCCTTCCTGAAATCCAATCTGAATCCTCCCTCTTTCAGCCTAAAGCTGGAGAACTCCCATGCCTTTGTATTTATTGACCTCAGCTTGTACCTGACCCGGCTGCCCCCATGGGCTGATCCCAATCCCAATCTGATCTCAACCCTGATCCCAATCCCAATCCTGGTTCTCCAGAGCTCCCAGAGCCAGCCCTGGAAGTGCCCCTGGCCACACTGGGGATGCTGGTGGCTGTGGCCTCTTCCCATCCCAGTATTTTCCCTCCTGGCTCCAGCCCCCCCAAATTCCCAGATTCCCAGTCCC
>VKON01002474.1:31234-53861 GCA_009741485.1 Malurus cyaneus samueli
CACCACTTCCTCTGTCGGACAATCCACAACTTTCTTCTCATCTTCACAATAGTGGCCGTTTACAAAGCAAAAGAGATGGAATATCCTCTCACCAAACGCAGACAAAATACGACAAATGAGAATTGAATATTAATCAGACAAGTGCTCATCCAAAAGTAAAAGTTTCTCACAGGTCTATATCCAAGAAATATTGCCTTACAGATAGTGTAATATAATCGTGCTATGTGTCCTTAAATCAGGTGTTTTCCAAAAATGCTATCAGACTTCACAAAACTTCGAGCATGAGCATTATGGGTAAGCGAATTTCAACTGGTAGGCCAAATCACAACCTCTTACAAATTAATTTTTTTCAATGAATTGCGGATGGCGTTTGGTTTAAAGCTGGCAAGTAGAATCTCAGAGTGTGAAATGGCAGTGGCGTCGCGGTTCCCTTCAATCTGTACTCTTTCTGTCTATAAAAGCACAGTGAATGTAGACATCTGTTGCTTCAGACCCTGTTGTCTTGTGGAGCACTGCATGATGGGAGTTTAGCCCTATTTTGCTTGCAGTTATTAATTTCTAATAAAAATCTAACTTGGATAATTTATACTAATCTCGTAACTGGTTGACATTTGCTGGTGCAGGAGTTGAGGTCATGAAAAATAATTTACTACTTTAACAACACATGGCAGATGAGAAGCAAATCCAGTTAATTTAGATGGCAACTAAGGGATAGCAAAGTATTCCTTTTACCTTCTGCTTAAGATTGTACACACACAGAGCTGCTGTGCCCCAGCGTATATCCAAGGCAGCACAGTACCTGGCTTCCTTTCTCTTGAGAGAGATTTGTGCAATCAATTCTCTTCTGGTTTTCTCTCTTACACAGACCATGCCACTTTACATCTACTCAGGTGTTGCAGAAGTAAATATCCTAACCTGACAACATCTGTCTCCCTAATTCTAGTTGACATGAAAATTTAAGAAAAAAAATTGTGAGAAACAGGTTACTAAAAAAGCAATAGAAAGGGGAGTACAACAAAGTCTAATTCTAAACTGAGTCACAACAAAATTAATTGCATATTTGACTTTTTCCCTGAAAATACACTGTCCATCTTCTGTAGTTTTCTTTTTTCTTAGTTCTCGCTCTGTTACATGCATAGACGAAAGTGCGCCTAAGAAGTTGCGACTTTGCAAGTGCCAGTTCTTTTGGAGGGTGCTACACTGAGGTCCTGAGCAACCTAATATACAAACTCAGCAAGATAATCAAAAAAATATACCACTCAGCTCCAGCTGGATGATACATTAATTATCTCACTGATAGTCACTATTACAAGGGTACTCATTCTTTAAAGATAAAAGCTTTGAGAACTAGGCAATACACAGAACAGACCTTACTCCTAAAATTTCATTTAAGAATACTATATTTTTGAGCCTGTTACTAGTTCAAACAGGCATTGGGTGAGTTTTTGTTTTTGCTATTGAATTGTTGTTTATAGTTTGGGTTTGTTCTATTATGGTATTGTTGATTTTGATTGCGTTTTTCTTATTTCCTAGCGAGATTACAATTTAATTTCTTTTTATTTCTCATAAGCTGTGTGTTATTGTGTATCGCGTACACAATACTCCTTTCAAAATCTACTTGTTATACTTAAGTATAATGCATCTCAATAGAGCCAAACGTGTGTCTAAGATATTGTTTTGTACGACTGAGGAAAGTTATCAGAAGGACTTTGTTTCGCACTTATATAGTTATGCATCTCGTATTTTAATTATAAACTCAATGATTTGTATTTGCCTAGTTATACAAAATTCTATATTATCTACTAAGTAAATTAATTCTTCCTCAGGGCCACTCTCTTAATAATGTGTGGCTCTGTTTGTTTCTGAGAAGATCCAGAATCTCTCATAGGATGGTAAGAGAGTCATGGCATCTATGGGCAATGTCATCTTGTGTGTGGGGATCAGATCTACCCATATGCTGAAGCGAATCTGACCCTGAAGGAAAACTTAAGGAGAGACAGCGACCAAAAACTCAATATTAAATTAACTAGTGCGCTGTACTAATCTTGCCCTGTGAGAAGTAGGATTCAACATGCAAACACTTGGTGCTGAGTGGTGCGACAACTGCTCATGCTGTGGCTATAGACTCTAGGAAACAGAAGCTGGTAAGTTAAAGAGGAAGGATTAGACAGCCTTATTCAACCACACCTAAGAATGTCATCGTCAAGCTATAACTGGAGTGAATCTGGATGTTTTCATCCTCCGAAGATATTCTTGCGCCAGCAATCCCTCGATTGATTTTTTGTCTTTCTGAAAATTGTATTGAGTCTTTTTCCGCAGAAATTAGTTAGACCAGCATCTATCCAACTTATATATAGCAAAAGAATCTTTATGTCATAAATTGTAAGAAAAACTCCAGTCAATTAAATGCAATAGTATTTTTGTTGGGCAGTTTAAAGGAGAAATTTGATCACTTGGAATAATAAATATGAATAGAAAATCTTATGATCTGGGGTTCTTGTATGCATATCTTAATATCTATGTGTAAAGTACATAGAAGGAGTTGAACACATACATCATGGCAATTTGTGAAAATAAAAAAAAACCAAAAATAGATTTAATGTATAAAGCTATATTTCATTGTCAAAAGTGCACACATGCCTGTTTAGCTGTTAAAAAAGGAAACATCCATTCGTTTCTAGGGTATTTACTCATTTTGTATCTTTCTGAATTGCACCTATCATGTATCCCTATATAATAAACCTATCAAGTAAAGTATTAAATTGGAAAGTCCGATATTAATTGAACTACAATTTTACATCTTTTATCTCTTTAGTTTTTTTATTGAGATCCTAAAAAGCCTGACCATCTATTATGCAAAGGAGTTATGTAACTGTCCCTCTAGATTGTGGGTTGAACTCCACTCCATGTATTTCAATCTGACGTGCGGAGAAAACTCCCTCCAGTGGGATGGCACCAGAAATGCATCTACTATTAATGAAACAAAGTCCAGGTCAGCCTAGCTCTTGCTGGATGGTCAAGTGTATGTAATGGTCACTTATTAGCTACAGTTAAGTCTGTGTTGATGGATCATTTTACTAGTAACTTAATGTAGCCATTTTAATGAGGCACCAAGTTCCCAGGATCTTGTATACTTCATATTCTTTTCCCACACTGAACAGCAAGGCTTATCTCGCTAGCACAGATCAAATTGGAATTGATTAATATTTGTTCACCATAAATAGACAAAGGTGTGTATGGCAAGCACAACCTGAATAAAGACCCGCAGCAAGCTATGTTACAAGCAAGTGCTACATTCATAATATAGCTTGCTCGAATGTATAGCTTGCTATAACTCTTAAAGTTTATAGATATTCTGATCACCTTTATAGACGTAGAGATATTATATTACTTTATTTATAAGTATTATAAATTTATTATTGATTCTCACCATTATTTTAAATCAGATGACGGAGAGATGCAGCAGTAGAGAGAGTCTAGGCCTGTATTTGATAATGAGTAACATAAAAGTACTTTAGCTGAGTTTAGCTAAGGAGAGGTTGAAAAGCATACCGGAACAACTTGCTTAACTTCCCCAGAGTGGCCCTGGAGTATCCTTCAATTGTTCAACACCCAAGTGGACCTGGACGTGAGAAATTTGATTCAATAAGATTTGCTCTGAGCACATGCTTGAACAAAAATTCTGGAGTTCCTTTCCATAGTCAATTATTCTACAAAAATGTGGAAGCATTTGCCTGTGTAAATGCCCATCATAAACATATAGTTTGCACTATAGAAGTCTGACGCAGTACAGGGATGATGTAGGAGCAAGAGTGGTTGAGACTCGTAAGCCATTCACGCAAATCGATCCATCCATAAGAGATTACTTTGGGCCTGATATAGAGTTAGTATTTGCTCTAGAGATCATATACTGGATATCATCCACAAGTATAACTAATATTATTAAATATAGAAATATATAGTAGCCAGTCTTTTGCCTTTCTTTAAGAACTTGAGCGAGTCTGGCTCTGGCCTTTTATGGTCAAGATATAATGATGAGGTTATGTTAATATATGATGATTTTGAACTCCTTTATAGCCTACACTTCTAGAAAGCTTTTATGATGACATATCCTATCATCACGCATCATCCCTACACTTAAATATACAGCTTTTAGTTCATTGTCATCTTCAAATGTCAATTATAATGTGGAAATCTCAGCACAGCATTGAAAAAAATCGGAAAAAACAAAAAAAAACAATATTCTACTATGATTTGCAAACGGTCTATGTGTCTACTTATTAATTTTTAATCACTACTAGTAGAAATTACTACCGGATACCCCATTGTGTTTATTACTCCAGTAAGACTCTTTAAAGTTCGTCCTGAGCAACAAAAAATCACTGACACTGCGTACGCATCAAGCTCTTCTCACACTAAACACACCCCTGACTGCGACCGACGCAACAGCCGCTCTTCTTCGCTGCGACTTATAACTCGCTTCGTCTGTCCCTGCTCGCGCACATCGCTGCACATTCCACTCACCAGCCTGTTCCTTCAGCACACAGCATCTCTCCTGCTCCACGCTCACGCCTGGCCGCGCGCCATCCACTCACACGCACCTCTCGTCTCGCGATCCTTACCAAGCGCGTCCTGCTTCCGTCAGAACTGCTAGCACTATTTTTAAACTCTAGACCTTAGACGTAGTGCAAATCCACTCTCACGCACCACACATCGCCTCCGCTGCATCCGCGCTACTGCATCTGTTTCGACCGCTCACTCACTCACTGCAACACACTAACGAGAGAGGTGTGCCTTCCTCTCATCCTCTACATCACAGGCTCACCACACACTTCCTCGCTCTCCACATAGCCTTATTTTCAACTTCTATATGATTACACGAATCTGTCAGAGTCAGCATTGCACGGTAATGCAATTGTGTTCTATTCTCATATGAAGTCTTTCATTCACTTCTTAAAGTGATTTAAAGAAAACAGAAGTGAAAACAGCAGTCAATTCTACCATTTGCTTTTCAACACAACAGCAAAAAGTGCTTCACTATTGAAAAAGCACCACTGATAACACAGTGCATAGATTATTAACAATACAGCTAAAGGATCATTTTAAACTGGAAATTCAAAATTATGTAAAAGCCTATCTAACATCAATGTCATTAATAATTAATCTATTAATCATACCTATCATTTTTTCCTTGGGACATAAATTATGACAATTCTAAAAAGCAGTTTTTCTGATCGTACTTGTGATAGTTCAACTAGCATACAGACAGAACTCAACAAATGAGTGAGAAATATGGTCTCTACCATATGCTGCATATTTGACAACATAATGAATCATCGAGGTGGAGGATGGCTATGAAAGTACATCCTTTCGCGCGCTAGTAAAAGGGAAAGAATAATGAACTAGCAAGACATTAACTGAAATGCCAAGATGCAGCTCACTTGCTGTTTTTGACTGATATCATGTTTAAAGTAAGTTGATTTAGATGTAAGGCCGCAAGTCTTAAGCCATCCGGCAACTGGAAAGTAAGCATCTCCATAAGAGTGGAGTTACGCACCCAGTAATTAGGCTTTAAATAGACAGATTAGTCACCCTGTTCATGCGGGAAACTAACTGGCGACTTTTATACATTCTATGATTGCTACTTAGCTTAAAATCCCATATTGAATATTCACTCAGTATTTGAGTACTTAGCACAGTAGATCAACGATACACAAATTACGTTTTGGAGAGACTAGTGACTGCACACAACCTTCACTGAAAGAATTCAGCTGAGTTTAGAGGCTCCACCTTCTGATAAAGTAGCAAATGCAAAGTTTTGGCATTTTGCACTTGAGTCGCGAAAATTTGTACATTTACTTAAATATATTCTTTTAATAAGAGTGTATTAACATTGGTGTTACTGTTTCACTGTTTTAGCCACAACCTCCAGCTACAAGGCTTATGCAGCCTAACTGTTTATTCTTGTCCAAAAGTCTGGGCTTATCAATAAAAGAAGCCTTTTATATTACATTTCTGTTTGGGCTGAAAAACTTGCTTTTCCTAGGACCTAAAAATTGATTTGATGGTGATGTCTAAATATGAAGAAAATTCGCATAAAAGCAATGCGATATTCTAACCTGGTCAAAGAGGGTTTTGTTTAGCTGTAGCTCACACAGAGGATATTACTATCTTTTTCAATGTACTCATTTTACAAGCCAGAAAAAAAAAACCCCCGCCTTCCGCTAGAATAGATAAGGCAGGAGAGTGCCGTTAGACTTCTGCTGTGAGATGTTATTCCCTCCCGTGCCGTAGAGTAGCAGGCACTGGGTGACGGACAGACGCTTTCAAGTGAGGACTGGGTCCGTATTCCTTCCCGCTTTGTTGTTTTGTGGGATTTGTTCAGTGGGAGGCTCCTGGGCTGGGCTGGGCTGGGCTGGGCTGTCCCCTCTCAGCTTTTTTTCTACTCATGGAAAACTCAGGAGCCATCCATGGAAAAAGTGCCCAGGAATGCCCTTTCTGGCCAGAGTGTGCCAGGGAAAACATTGAATTGGCCAGGATGGATTTTGGGGATCATTCCCTCTCTCCCTGTTCCCTGATCCTGCTCCTGGATGGGGGGATTTGATACAAAATCCCAATTCCAGCTGAATCCCGGGGTTTGTCCAGGGCGTGGCCCTTCACAGGGAACAAAACCAATCCTTTATCAATTCCAGCCTTTCCCTGGCTGGGAATTGAGGGCAATTGGAGGGAACACAGGGAGGACTGGGGGTGCGTGGGAAGGGTTTGGACCCCTCAGGCCAGGGAGATCCCAGGATGCAGGGATGGTCCAAGTGGGAAATCCCAGGGCACAGGGATGGGGATGCTCTGATCCAGAATCCCAGAGCGAGGATGCCAGATCATAGAATCCAGGGCACAGGAATGCTCTGATCTCAGAATCCCAGGGCACAGGGATGCTCTGATCACAGAATCCCAGGGCACAGGAATGCTCTGATCACAGAATCCCAGGGCACAGGAATGCTCTGATCACAGAATCCCAGGGCACAGGATGCTCTGATCACAGAATCCAGGCAAGGGTGCTCTGATCTCAGACCCAGGATGCAGGGATGGGGATGCTCTGATCTCAGAATCCCAGGGATGCAGGGATGCTCAGTCTCAGAATCCCGGGGCACAGGATGCTCTGATCTCAGAATTCCAGGGCACAGGGATGGGATGCTTTGATCTCAGAATCCCAGGCCACAGGAATGCTCTGTTTACAGAATCCCGGGGCACAGGGATGGGGATGCTCTGATCCAGAACCCAGGGCACAGGGATCTCTGATCCAGAATCCCAGGCACAGGGATGCTCTGATCCAGAATCCCAGAGCACAGGGATGCTCTGATCCCAGAAACCCAGAGCACAGGATGCTCTAATCTCAGAATCCCAGAGCACAGGGATGGGTGCTCTGATCCCAGAATCCCAGGGCACAGGAATGCTCTGATCCCAGAATCCCAGGGCACAGGAATGCTCTGATCACAGAATCCCAGGGCACAGGGATGGGGATGCTCCGATCTCAGAACCCCAGGGCACAGGAATGCTCTGATCCCAGAATCCCAGGCACAGGGATGCTCTGATCCCAGAAACCCAGGCACAGGAACTCTGCCCCCTGTGCTGCCGGGGGATTTTCAGGAGCCACTCCAGACCCACCCTCCTGTGGAACTGAGACTGGATCCACCCATCCTCCTCCAGACCTTTTATCCCAAACCAGCTGAGCCTGGATCATCTCCAGCTCCTTTCCTGACTGAGCAAGGCTGGGTGGAGCCAATCCAGGTGCAAACTTTCCCTTCCCTTCCCTTCCTTCCCTTCCCCTTCCCTTCCTTCCCTTCCTTACTATCCCATCCCTGTGCCCCGGGATTCTGTAAACAGAGCATTCCTGTGGCCTGGGATTCTGAGATCAGAGCATCCTGTGCCCCGGGATTCTGAGACTGAAGCATCCCTGCATCCCTGGGATTCTGAGATCAGAGCATCCCCATCCCTGTGCCCTGGGATTTCCCACTTGGACCATCCCTGCATCCTGGGATCTCCCTGGCCTGAGGGGTCCAAACCCTTCCCACGCACCCCCAGTCCTCCCTGTGTTCCCTCCAATTGCCCTCAATTCCCAGCCAGGGAAAGGCTGGAATTGATAAAGGATTGGTTTTGTTCCCTGTGAAGGGGCCACGCCCTGGACAAACCCCGGGATTCAGCTGGAATTGGGATTTTGTATCAAATCCCCCCATCCAGGAGCAGGATCAGGGAACAGGGAGAGAGGGAATGATCCCCAAAATCCATCCTGGCCAATTCAATGTTTTCCCTGGCACACTCTGGCCAGAAAGGGCATTCCTGGGCACTTTTTCCATGGATGGCTCCTGAGTTTTCCATGAGTAGAAAAAAAGCTGAGAGGGGACAGCCCAGCCCAGCCCAGCCCAGCCCAGCAGAGCCTCCCACTGACAAATCCCACAAAACAACAAAAGGAGAAGGTGCTCAAAGGAGCCTCCCCACCTGGGGAGCAGCTCCAAACGTTCCTGCTGATAAATCTGGGAATGGATTGGGTGGGAAGGAGCTCATCCTCCATGGGCAGGGACACCTTCCCTGTCCAGGATGCTCCAAGCGTGTCCTGGAACATTCCCAGAGGAATTGCAGTGGGAATGACTCGCTGTAAATCCAATTATGGATGTAAATTCAATTATAACAAATCCCTTTCCAATCCCTGCAGGATTTGGACGTGAGCACCTTGCACCGCACGGAGCTGGAGGTGAAGCTCAAAGGGCTCCAGGAGCTGCTGGAGCTGAAGAAAACCATCTACGAGCAGGTGGGAGCACACCTGGAGAGGGCTGGGATGTGCAGGAACCACGGAATTTGGGGACAGATCCTGGGTTGGGTGTCCCACCCTGAGGGAAGTTTGTCCAGGGTGTCCCAGCCATTCCACCACTCAGGCAGGAGTTGATCTCTGCCCTTCACTTGTTGCCTTGAAAGGCCAGTTTTTAATAATGACACGGACACGGTTAAGGGGATAAAAAGGGTTTTACCTCGGAATTTGGGATCCCAGGTGCACAACTCGATGGCAGAATGCACCCCCGTGTACAGCACAGGTACAAGTTTATAGGTTTCAGCAATTAGCATATCTATCCAGGATTCCCCAATAAGATACAAGTTTTATAGGTTTCAGGAATTAGCAAATCCATCTAGGATTCTCTAATAAGAAACTTAACAAATGCAGTAATGTCCCCCTATTCTAATGAATCCCCCCCAGATGAGGCCAGAGCCCAGTTTACACAAGGTGTTCTGGACAGAAGGCTTCACCCAAGGCTGGAGCTCGGGTTTAAGATAGCACAGGGCACACTGACTCTTTCCTGAGGATGTTTGGTCTCTCTGCCCAGCAGAGCTCCTAAACTAAGCTGGAATATCAGCTCCAGGAATTACAAGCATGTGGGCTAAGGGGTACAGGTGGATGCATAGAGGATACAGAAAGAGTAAAAAGGAAAAGCAAAAATCATCAGGCATCACATTAAAACCAGCATCGGAATGGGGCTGGGATGTTCCTTCAGCCCCAGAGCCTCTGTGGGTGCCTGGGATCCCACAAAATTCCAGCCTCATCCCAAACCTGTTGGGGCTCAGCTCCTGCCCCCAGGGATTGGGATTGTTCCAGAGCTCGGCCCAGGTGAGCCAAATGTTCAGACTGCAGGAAAAACCTAAAACCCGGGACACCCAGAGAGTCTGGATGCTTTAAAACACAATCCAAGATCCTCGTGTCCCAAAAAACGAGGGGTCCCCAGTCAGGTTCTAACCAGGGGGGAAGGGCTGCTATCAGAACTGACCCCAGGGTCTGGAAAATGTCACCCAGCAGGATCAGCGCTGTGGGAACGCTGGGATTGATCTAAATTCCAGCAATTCCAACAATTCCAATGCCTGATGGAGGAATATGAACATTCCTTGTGGGAAACTGAGGCACGGGGAAGCAGGAGCTGCCTCCCAGCACAACCGCCCAGGGAGCCTGATCTGCTCTAAAATGAGATTATTCCTCGTGTAAGGCAATTTTAGCCCAGTTTTTTGGGGGATCAGGCCCTGCTCCAGGATCTCCATCTGATTTCCTGTCAGTCCCACAAAAAGCTGTGTTTTTTAAGCCCAAATTAGTGTAAAAATCTCATCCCCAACCTCCCATCTCATCTTCCCAGCGGATTCGATGACATCAGGTGCAGGCACAATCCCAGGGGGAGGGAAAATGAGGAAAACTTTCCTTGTTGGGATGAATCAGGAGAAAATCCCACTCTCATTTCTCATCAATAAATAACCAGTTTGGGGTTTTTATTCACCAAATGCTCCAATATTCCCAAAAAACACAAATTTTCTCACCCGCTCCAAGATTAACAAAGAAATTCACACGTTAAACACAGGTGGGATGAAATCTCCCAATCATCCAAGCTTTTTGGGGCTTTTTGGGGGTATTTCTGTTATCCCTGAGCCAGGGAAAGGAAACAAGGAGCACAATTCCTGCTCCAAAAGGACCTGGGCACAAAGGGAAGAACAAAGGAAAGGGAGGAGGAGAAGGAATTCCTGGTGCAAGGCACGAGCAGCCCTGGAGATAAGGGAGCAGCTGCTCTGGGTCAAGCCTGGATGCAAGCCTAGATCTAAACTGGGATCCAAACCTGGATCCAAACCTGGATTCACACCTGGATCTAAACCTGGATCCAAACCTGGACTGAACCTGGATCCAAACCGGGATCTAAACCTGGATTCAAACCTGGATCTCACCCTGGATCTAAACCTGGATCCAAATTAGGATCTAAACCTGGATCAAAACTGGGATTCAAACCTGGATCTAAACCTCAACCCCAACCTGGATCCAAGCCTGGATTGAACTTGGATCCAAACCTGGATACAAATTGGGATTCAAACCTGGATCCACACCTGGACCTAAACCTGGATCCAAGCTTGGATCAAAGCCTGGATCCAAACCTGGATACAAACCTGGACTGAACCTGGATCCAAGCTTGGATCTGAACCTGGATCCAAACCTGGATCCAAACCTGGACTGAACCTGGATCCAAAGCTTGGACTGAACCTGGATCCAAGCATTGGACTGAAACCTGGATCCAAAACCTGGATAGGATTCAAACCTGGATCCACACCTGGATCTAACCTGGATCCAGGCTTGGATCAAAGCCTGGACCCCAACCTGGATCCCATCCTGGATCCAAACTGGGATCTATACCTGGATCCAAACCTGGATCCCAACCCAGATCCAAACCGGGATCTAAACTGGGATCTAAACCTGTATCCAAACTGAGATCTAAACCTGGATCCAAGCCTGGATCAAAGCCTGGATCCAGGGGCCCTCCCAGGCTCAGGGAGAGGAATTCTTCACTCTGGGCTGCTCTGCCGGCCGTGGATGTGTCCAGGGAAAGCTCCTGGTTTCCCACAGAGCCAAATCCCAAAAAGCAGCCACAGCCTCCTGAATCCACAGCAGAGCGAGAAAGGGTTTCCCGCCCCCAGGACTGTGCAATGATCCCCAGCCCTCATTTTCCCAAAATTCTCTCATCCATGTAGAATGGGAATATCTTGATATGAGCAGATTCTGGGAGGTATTCTTCCTATGAGGGTGGGGAGGCCTGGAATGAATTTCCCAGCAGATGTGCTTCCCCATCCCTGGAAATGCCCAAGCCAGGTGACAGGTTTGGAGCAACTGGAAGGGGGATGGATGAGCTTTGAGTTCTCCCCAGCCAAAGCATGCAGATTTCCAGTCCGTGTTCATTCCTGGTGTCCTTTGGCTCTGCAGGAACTGGAGGAGCTGCTGACGGACATCAAGGACATTTCTGTGGTGCTGGGAATCGACAGCTGCTCCCGGCCAGACCTGGGCAGGATTGGAGGATGTCAGAGCCCAGTACGAGGCCCTGGCCCTGCGGAGCTGGGAAGAGGCCGAGGCTCTCACCAGGAGAAGGTACAGATCCCTGCCCGGAGGAGGCAGGAGAAAGGACAGGGATTGCCTGGAAATGCGATCAGCAGGGTGGGGAGGAGGGAATGGAGGGGGATGAGCGCTATCCCAGATCAGTTCTGACAGTAAATCCAGAGTTGTTATCCGGCCCTCCACGCTGAGAACCAGGACATCTCCCAGTGAGGAATGCCAGAGAGCAGGAATGTAAGTGATCCAGGAGCCAGGGAGTCACAGCCAAAGGAGTGGGAAGGAGCCCCAAATGTTTCCCCAGGGGCTGTTCAGGTGATGCCAGGGACCATCCAGGTGATGCCAGGGACCATCCAGGTGATGCCAGGGACCATCCAGGTGATCCAGGGCATCCAGGTGATGTCCAGGGCCATCCACGGTGATGCCAGCGGCCATCCAGGTGATGCCAGGACCATCCAGGATAGTCAGGGATCCAGGTCCAGAGGTGGAGCCAGGGCCGTCCCCCTGCTCCTCTGTCCACAGCTCACTGACAGCAGCTCCCAGTCCGGCTCCTTCGGGGGGCACCTCCTCGACAGCCGGCGCGAAATCGCCGATCTCAACATCCGCATCCAGAAACTGCGCTCCTGCATCGTGTCCCAGAAGAGCCAGGTGGGTCCTGGGGTGGGAATAACCAGCCAGGAGTGTCCTGGGGTGGAAAAACAGACAGGGGTTCCTGGGGGAATAACCAGCCAGGAGTGTCCTGGGTGGGATAACGGGCAGGGGTGTCCTGGTAGGAGTAATAGGCGGGGTGTGCTGGGTGGATGGGGCACAGGGTGTCCGGGTGGGATAGCAGCAGGGTATCCGGGTGGAAAATCAGACAGGGTGTCCTGGGGTGGGATAGAGGAACAGAATTCCTGAGATGGGATGGTGGCACAGGATGTCCTGGGAGGTGGCCAGGGTCTGGGTTGAATAGGGCAAAGGGTTCTGCATGGAACAAATGAAAGGTGTTCCTGGGTGGAAACAGCAGTATGTCTGGGTTGGACAACTGACAGGGTCCTGGGTGGGACAACGGACAGTTGTTCTGGTGGGAGAATGGGCAGGGGTGTCCTGGTGGGGGTGGGACAGTGTGCTGTGTGGAAAAAACAGAAGGGGGTTCTGGGTGAATAAACAGGGGCAGGGTGTCTGGTGTGGACGTGGACAGGGTGTCTGGGATGGGATAAGGGGTCAGGTGTGCCTGGGGAATGGGAACAACAGTGCAGGTGTGTCTGGGGTGATAACGGTAGGGGTGTTCGGGGTGGGATAAGGAACAGATATGTCTGGGATGGGATGGTAGCAAGTTGTGTCCTGGGGTGGATTACGGGCAGGGTCTGGGGTGGATGGTGGCCAGGGTGTCCTGGGGTGGAACAACGGACAGGGTTGTCCTGGGGTGGGAAAACCAGGCAGGTGTCCTGGGGTAGCAGGGCAGGTGTTCCTGGATAGCTAGGGCAGGTGTATCCTGGAGTGGGATAATGGGCAGGTGGGTCCTGGAGGGTAGGGGCAGTTGCTTAGTCGTGGTGGGTGGCACGGGGGTGCCTGGGTGGGATGGTGGCACAGTTATATCCTGGGATAGTGGCACAGTTGTGTCCTGGGGTGGGATAATGGGGCAGGGGTGTCCTGGGGTGGGATAAGGATCAGGTGCAGAATCACCCCCCTCAGCCCCCTGAGCTCCCCTCCCGTGCCCCAGTGCCTGTACCTGGAGGAGCACATCCGCGAGGCCGGCGAGCAGGGCGAGGGGACGCTGAGGGACGCCAAGGCCAAGGTGGCCGGGCTGGAGGAGGCCCTGCAGCGCAGCCGTGAGCGCATGGCCCAGCTGGTCCGCGAGTACCAGGAGCTCATGAACATCAAACTGGCCCTGGACGTGGAGATCCTCACCTACAGGAAGCTCATGGAAGGGGAGGAGAGCAGGTGAGTTGTGATTCCTCCAGATTCTTCTGGGATTCCTCCAGGATTCCTCCGGGATTCCTCTGGGATTCCTCGGGGATTCCTCTGCCTCTTGTGGGGAAGGGATGAGCGGGACACCTGGGGAAATGGAGACATCAGGGAATCACGGAATGCTTTGGGACGGACCAGCCAGTCCCACCCCGTTGTGAGCAGGGACACCTTTCCTCAGACAGGGAACACCTCCCAAAGCCCAGCTGGCCCAAATCCCAAGTTCCGAGTCAGGCACTGAAGGTTTGGTCAAAGAAGGAACAAATCCTGATGGTTCCCCAGCAGCTCGATCCCATTTCTTGCTCCCAAGTTTTCCTCAGACTCCCCAGGGTGAGGTTCCAGACCTTCTCCAGGTGCTCTGCTCAGGGCTGTTTGTTGAAGCCCTTCCTGCTCCCACCACACCCCTGGTCCCACCACGACCCCAAATCCCCCAGAGCAGCCAAATTCCAGCTTTGAACCCTCGGGAGAGCCGGAGCCATATCCTCACGCTGTGTCCTTCCCTCCCCAGCATGGAGCAGCCCATCCCCACCGTCATCAGCGCCGTCCACTCGCGCCCGAAGCCCCGTAAGTGCTTTGATCCCTCTGATCCCTCCGATCCGGGAGATGAGGGAGGGGAGGGAGTGCTTTAACCTCCCCCTTTGGAGCTCTTCAACCTCTCCATTCCCCGCAATTTCGGACGGAGCGCTTTAACCTCCCCCTTCCCTCTCAGTTTGGGACGGAGCGCTTTAACCTCCCCCTTCCCCGCAGTTTGGGATGGAGAGCTTTAACCTCCCCTCCCCTTCCCTCAGTTTGGACGGAGCTCTTTAAGCTCTCCTTCCTCTCAGTTTCGGACGGAGCGCTTTAACCTCCCTCCCTCTCAGTTGTGGACGGAGCGCTTTAACCTCGCCCTTCCCTCCAGTTTGGACGGAGCGGTCTTTAACTCCCTGCCTCCGTTTGGACGGAGGGCTTTAACCTCCCCCCTTCCCGCAGTTTCGGATGATGCTCTTTAAGTCTCCTTCTCCTCTCAGTTTGGGACTGAGCGCTTTAATCTCCCACTCCCCGCAGTTTCGGACAGAGCACTTTAACCTTCCATTCCCCGCAGTTATGGGCCGAGCGCTTTAAGCTCCCAAGTTAACTCCCTGCAGTTTCGAACGAGCTCTTTAAGCTCTCCCTTCCCCGCAGTTTCGGACGGCGCTCTTTAACCTCTCCATTCCCCGCAATTTCAGACGGAGCGCTTTAACCTCCCCCTTCCCTCTCAGTTTGGGACGGAGCGCTTTAACCTCTCCATTCCCCGCAGTTTGGGACGGAGCTCTTTAATTTCCCCTTCCCCTCTGTTTCGGACGGAGCGCTTTAACCTCCCCTTTCCCGCAGTTTCCGCCAGCACCCTGCGCAATTCCGGCTGTTCGCCCGCGGCCCGGGGGACACGGAGCCGAGCGGAGGCGGCACCAGGAGCCCGGCGAGAGCCCCGGACACGCCGGGAACTCCGGACCGCGGCACCCGGGCCAAGCTGAGCCCCGGAGCCCCTCGGGAGTGTTTGTAGGAAAACGGGACGGACACGGATCCGAGGAACCTGGGAAGCTCTTCCTCCTCGAGTCCTGAACTCCAGCCCACGCCGAGGGATGGAGATCAGGATCCTCCCAGGCTGTCCCTTGTCTCTCCACTGTCCCAGTTCACAGCCCTGTTCCCGGTTACTGCAGGACTTTGGGGACTCTCCCATTCCCCTCTCCAGGGCTCCCTCCCCACGGGATTGTGCCTGGCAGGAGGGAAATGTCCCCAGCCCAGTTTTGGCATCGGTCCCTTTGCTGGTGTGGCCAAACCCTTCCTGATCCCAGGGTGATCCTTCCAAGGAAAGAATCACCCAGGGAGAGGAAGGAAAACAACCGCAGGGATGGATTTGTCACCTGGATTGACAGATCTGGTGACACCCTGGTGGTCCCTCGGCCACCTCAGGGTATTTCCCTGCTTTTGTGGGGGGACCCCCATTCCTTCAGCAAAGCTAAAACGCCTCAAAATTGATTTCCATCATCACTCCATCTCTCCAGACTCCACACAGCAGTTCCAGCTCTTAAAATTGGGATATCGGTTCTTATTTAACTGCACTGGGAACAGCCTGATTTGGGGTGGGAGGGACCTCAAAACTCATCCCATTCCACCCCCTATGGGCAGGGACAGCTCCCACTGTCCCAGGCTGCTCCAAACCCCAATGTCCACTCTGGCCTGGGGCACTTCCAGGGATCCAGGGGCACCCACAGCTTCTCTGGGAAATCCATTCCAGGCCCTCCCCATCCTCACAGGGAGGAATTTCCTTCCTGAAATCCAATCTGAATCCTCCCTCTTTCAGCCTAAAGCTGGAGAACTCCCATGCCTTTGTATTTATTGACCTCAGCTTGTACCTGACCCGGCTGCCCCCATGGGCTGATCCCAATCCCAATCCTGATCTCAACCCTGATCCCAATCCCAATCCTGGTTCTCCAGAGCTCCCAGAGCCAGCCCTGGAAGTGCCCCCTGGCCACACTGGGGGATGCTGTGGCCTCTTCCCATCCCAGTATTTTCCCTCCTGGCTCCAGCCCCCCCAAATTCCCAGATTCCCAGTCCCCATTCCCACATTCCTGTAGGACTCAGCTCTGGCTCTTGGGGTTTGGCTGTCACAATAAAGCTCTGTCACCCGAATCCATCGTGTCCCTGGTTTTGTCCCAGCGCGGCCCTGGAGCAGCAGGACTCGCTGGGAGCTCTGGCTCAGCCCTGGAATTGCACCCCAGGGATCGGCCTGGGAACAGCTCCGGGATGGAGGGGCACACGCAGAGCGGGACCCCAGGCCTTGGGGATCAGATTTTGGGGATGAGGGATGAGGGATGAGGGAGCCGCACTCAGCACTGCTCAGCTTCACCGTCCCAAACTCCTCCTGCACACCTGGACACCCCATTTCCCTGCAGCCCCTCGTTCCAGAGGTGCCCTTTGGGATCATTGGGGTTTTTTGGTGCTCATTGATCCCCACAGGGACTTCCCTGTTCTTATCCCCGAGTCCCAACCAGCCCCAATTCCAGCTGTAAAATCCCCAGGGAATTGCTGCAGCACCATCAGCTCAGCATCCCCAAAAAATCCCTATTCCAACCCTTCAAAAAAGGTCCTGGCTGCACCCCCTGTGCTGGCCAGATAAACACTTCCAATCAGAATAAAATACACTGGATTTACCTTTTTTGGGGGGACAGAATGGAAAAAAAAGGGGAAAACAGGGAAGGATGAAGTGGTGAGGGGTAGCCTCAGAAAGTGCCAGGATTGTCACATCCCTGGTTTTGGCTCAAAATGCCTCAAAATCCCACCGGGGTGCTTCCCACTGAATCAAAGGGTCCTAAATAGGAGGGAGTTGATGGAAAAATTTGGGGTTTATGGAAAAAGGGATGTTTGTGGACAGGGTTTGGAGGGGCTGAGGCGTTGCCAGCTTTCTCAGATCCACTTGAAAAATGGTTCAGGGGGAAAATGGATCACTGGGAAAAACCAGGGGGGCAGAGTTAGGGAAGGTAATTAACTAATAAACGGATAATTAACAGCATTCCCCCATTTATGGCTCGATAACAGCGTTTCAGGGCCGATTCTGGGGATCCCCTTCAATCGGTCCCCCCTGGGGTCCCGGGGCACGTTCCCCACGGGGATTTGGGAGCTTCCGAGAGGCTCTGTGGGATCAGGGGATGTTTATCCCCCTTATCTGCCAGGCCACTCTGGAATGCAGGACAGAGCCGCTCCCAAGACTGACCCCATTCTTTGTTCCCTTGCCCTCCTATCTTTGTCGGATTCTCCGGAGCCGGACGTTGTGAGAATGGCCCCGGATCGTCGGGAGGCTGAGACCAGCAAGTAGCGGCAAGGGGAGCTGAAGGGGGCTCGGGAAGAGCGCAGGGAACAGGTATCCCGCTCCTCCGGACATGCTCATCTCCCGGGAAGATGCGGCTTCTCCACGCGAGCAATCGATCGGCGGCGATCGCCGGCCCTCTCCGGAGAAGCAGTAGCTGCGAGACACCGCGCTGCCGCTCCCTGGAAGCTTCAGCTCATCCCGGGACGCGGGACCGCGTCCCGGCACGGGCTATGCTTCGGTACGCTCGATGAGCTCGGGCACGTCCTGAAGCATCTGACGGCCGATCTCATCCAGACCGGCCGGACGCCGGGTCTCCGCGGGAGGACTGCACAGAGGGACGCGGGCGATCTGACGCCGTCCTCTGAGCTCCGAGAGCCGCGTCCGAGATGACTCCGAGAGCCGCATCCCGGGATGAGCTCCGGGAGCCGGGAATATTTCCCTGCCGCTCTTCCCGAACCCCCTCAGCCCCCCTTCCCGCTCTGGGCTGTCTCACATCCGAGATCTCGGGGCCATCTCACAAGTCCGGTCCGGAGAGACTCCGGGCAGGGATGGGGTCAGTCTTGGGAGCGGCTCTGCCTGCATTCCAGAGTGGCCTGGCAGATAAGGGGGATAAACATCCCCTGATCCCACAGAGCCTCTCGGAAGCTCCCAAATCCCCGTGGGGAACGTGCCCCGGGACCCCAGGGGGGACCGATTGAAGGGGATCCCCAGAATCGGCCCTGAAACGCTGTTATCGAGCCATAAATGGGGGAATGCTGTTAATTATCCGTTTATTAGTTAATTACCTTCCCTAACTCTGCCCCCCTGGTTTTTCCCAGTGATCCATTTTCCCCCTGAACCATTTTTCAGTGGATCTGAGAAGTGGCAACCTCAGCCCCTCCAAACCCTGTCCACAAACATCCCTTTTCCATAAACCCCAAATTTTTCCATCAACTCCCTCCTATTTAGGACCCTTTGATTCAGTGGGAAGCACCCCGGTGGGATTTTGAGGCATTTTGAGCCAAAACCAGGGAGTGACAATCCTGGCACTTTCTGGAGGCTACCCCCCATTCATCCTTTCCCTGTTTCCCCTTTTTTCCATTCTGTCCCCCCAAAAAAGTAAATCCAGTGTATTTTATTCTGATTGGAAGTGTTTATCTGGCCAGCACAGGGGGTGCAGCCAGGACTTTTTTGAAGGGTTGGAATAGGGATTTTTTGGGGATGCTGAGCTGATGGTGCTGCAGCAATTCCCTGGGGATTTTACGCTGGAATTGGGGCTGGTTGGGACTCGGGGATAAGAACAGGGAAGTCCCTGTGGGGATCAGTGAGCACCAAAAAACCCCAGTGGTCCCAAAGGGCACCTCTGGAACGAGGGGCTGCAGGGAAATGGGGTGTCCAGGTGTGCAGGAGGAGTTTGGGACGGTGAAGCTGAGCAGTGCTGAGTGCGGCTCCCTCATCCCTCATCCCTCATCCCCAAAATCTGATCCCCAAGGCCTGGGGTCCCGCTCTGCGTGTGCCCCTCCATCCCGGAGCTGTTCCCAGGCCGATCCCTGGGGTGCAATTCCAGGGCTGAGCCAGAGCTCCCAGCGAGTCCTGCTGCTCCAGGGCCGCGCTGGGACAAAACCAGGGACCGATGGATTCGGGTGACAGAGCTTTATTGTGACAGCCAAACCCCAAGAGCCAGAGCTGAGTCCTACAGGAATGTGGGAATGGGGACAGGAATTGGGAATTTGGGGGGGCGAGCCAGGAGGAAAATACTGGGGATGGGATAGAGGCACAGCACTCCCATGTGGCCAGGGGGCACTTCCAGGGCTGCTGGAGCTTCTGGAGAACCAGGATTGGGTTGGGATCAGGTTGAGATCAGGATTGGGATTGGGATCAGCCCATGGGGGCAGCCGGGTCAGGTACAAGCTGAGGTCAATAAATACAAAGGCATGGGGTTCTCCAGCTTTAGGCTGAAAGAGGGAGATTCAGATTGGATTCAGGAAGGAAATTCTCCCTGTGAGGATGGGGAGGGCTGGAATGGATTTCCCAAGAAGCGTGGGTGCCCTGGATCCTGGAAGTGCCCCAGGCCAGAGTGGACATTGGGGTTTGGGAGCAGCCTGGGACAGTGGAGCGTCCCTGCCATTGGTATTTCTTTTTTGTTTCTTTGTTGTTTTTTTTTGTTTTTCAGTGTGGGTTTTAAGCCACCCGCACCCACCAGATTTTTTTATTGAGCGGCCCGGGCAGGCCCAGAGGGCTCCCGGAGCTCAGAGGGACTGCGGCTCTCGGAGCTCATCCTCGGGACGCGGCTCTCGGAGCTCATCCCGGGGCGCGGCTCTCGGAGCTCATCCGGGACGCGGCTCTCGGAGCTCATCCGCGGGAAGCGGCTCTCGGGCTCAGAGAGGACGCGGCTCTCAGGAGCTCATCCCGAGACGCGGCTCTCGGAGCTCATCCCGGGACGCGGCTCTCGGAGCTCATCCTCGGGACGCGGCTCTCGAGCTCATCCCGGGCGCGGCTCTCGGAGCTCATCCCGGGCGCGGCTCTCGGAGCTCATCCGGGACGCGGCTCTCGGAGCTCATCCGGGGACGCGGCTCTCGGAGCTCAGTCCCGGGACACGGCTCTCGGAGCTCATCCCGGGACGCGGCTCTCGGAGCTCATCCGGGACGCGAGCTCTCGGAGCTCTCAGAGAACGCGGCTCTCGGAGCTCATCCCGGGACACGGCTCTCGGAGCTCATCCCGGGACGCGGCTCTCGGAGCTCATCCCGGGACGCGGCTCTCGGAGCTCATCCCGGGGCGCGAGCTCTCGGAGCTCATCCCAGGGACGCGGCTCTCGGAGCTCATCCCGGGACGCGGCTCTCGGAGCTCATCCCGGGACGCGGCTCTCGGAGCTCATCCCGGGAGCGCGGCTCTCGGAGCTCATCCCGGGGACGCGGCTCTCGGAGCTCATCCCGGGGCGCGGCTCTCGGAGCTCATCCGGGACGCGGCTCTCGGAGCTCATCCCGGCGCGGCTCTCGGAGCTCATCCCGGGCGCGGCTCTCGGAGCTCATCCCGGGACGCGGCTCTCGGAGCTCATCCCGGGACGCGGCTCTCGGAGCTCATCCCGGGATCCGCGCCCCTGGAGCCGTCAGGAGCGGGCTCCGGGCTCCCTCTGCCGGGCAGGTGATGCCACTGCAGCACCGCCCCAAATCCCGAACAGTTCCCGGCTTCGAGAAAGGGAAACGAAAGGAGCGAGGCACGGAGGGGATCTTAAAGGGGATCCTAAAGGGAAACTAAAGGGGATCTAAGGGAATCCTAAAAGGAAATAAAGGATAAGATCTAAAGGGGATCTAAAAGGTAAGATCCTAAAGGGGATCCAAATCTAAAGGGAAAAAGGAAACTAAAGGGGATCCTAAAGGGAAATAAAGGGACCTAAGCCAAAGGGGTCCTAAAGAGGAAACCTAAAGGGAAACCTAAAGAGGATCCTAAAGGGAATACGAAAGGAGATCCTAATGGGGACCCAAAGGTTTTTTTCCCCTAAGGGGAATCATAAAAGGGATCCTAAAGGAGATCTTAGAGGGAATCCTAAAGGGAATACTAAAGGGGATCCTAAAGGGGATCTGAAAGGAGGTCCAAAAGGGAATCCTAAAGGGGAACCAAAAGGGAAAACGAGAGGGGATCCTAAAGGGAATCATAAAGGGATCCTAAAGAAGCTCCTAAAGTGGATCCTAAAGAGAAACCTAAAGGGAATCCTAGAGGGTATCCCAAAGGAAATCCTAATGGGGATCTTAAACGGAAACTTAAAGGGGATCCTAAAGGGAAACCTAAAGGGGATCCAAAAGGGAGATCTAAAGGGGATCCTAGAGGGGATCCTAAAGGGAATCATAAAGGGGATCTCTAAAGGGATCTAAAGGAGGTCCATAAAGGGAATCCTAAAGGGAACCAAAAGAACTAAGGGACCTAAAGGGAATCATAAAGGGGATCCTAAAGGGGATCCAGCTGTGGCTGCCCCACCCCTGACCATGTTACTGGGGCTTGGAGCACCCTGGCACTGTGGGAGCTGTGGGGTGGCCCTGGATGGGCCCAGGTTCCCACCTGAACCATCCCATTATTCCATGACCCTAAAGGGTTGGCAGCCTGGTTGTGCTGCCATCCCCTCTCTAAACATCCCTGAATCCTTTCTGACTCCACTTTTTCACCCTCTGAGAGCCAAATCCCCAGGAAAAACACCAAAACATTTTAATTAGGGAACAAACCCCGTTCCAATCTGGAATGTCAGCTCTCAGCCCCTCTGCTCCCAAGGAAGCTGCAGGTGGGGGCAATTCCTGGCTCTTTCCCCACCTTTCCCGGTGGATTTTGGGATGCAGCCCCCATCTGGAAGCAGCCAGGTCTTTTCCCAGTCCATGGAAAAAAAAATTCACGAGAAAATGAGCTCCTGCTCAGCACCAGAGTGGAGCAAAAATCCCCCGTGTGTTCTGGGGGTTAAATGTGCAGGAAGGGAGATGGAAATGCCCCGGGGTGGGGAAGGGACGGCCTGGAGCTCTGAACCAGCTCCAAACCCAGCTCAATCTGCCCGTCCCAGTTTCCATCCCCCCGTCCCAGTTCTCCCACAGCTGCTCCCCCAGTTCCCGCCAACACCTGCAGCGATTCCACGGAACAGGAGGAGGAAGAAAGATGGACACTCCAGGCCCTCTCTAGGCCCCCAAAAATCAGCCACGGGGAGAAGGAACTCCCCCACTTTAGGGAAAATGGTTGGATTTCCCTTTTCTGCACCATCCTGGCCCAAACCGTGCCTCAGTTTCTCAGTTTTTCCCCTGCAGCCACAGCAGGGTGGAATTCGGGGGGGGATAATTTCATTTCCTAGCAAAGCGCTCCAGGACAGAGCAGGGATGAGCTCAGCAGGATTTGTCCCCGGGGCTCCAGGGGATCTCCAGCCCCGCCCCGGGAGCCCCAAAGCTCCGGGCTGGTCGCAAACAAACCCTTGGCCGGTGTCCAGGGAGGGGAGGGAGGAGGTTTTGAATGGCCCA
>VKON01002474.1:74556-85656 GCA_009741485.1 Malurus cyaneus samueli
TGGGGAAAAAAAAAGAAAGGAAAAGGGGAGAAAATTGTTTCCCCAAAAAGCCCGCCGCAACAAACGTCCCCGAAGGGTTCCCAGCAACTTTTTTCCCCCCACCAAAGCCAAAAAGCTTTGAAAGCTGGCCTGGAAAAACGCGGCCACATCCCCACGGAGGGACCGGCCGGGACCTGCCGGGCTGGCACGGAGCAGCGGGAACGCGCTCGGAGCACCGGGAATGTGCTGGTGACAGCACCCGCCAGAAACGCGGGGCAGGAGAGAACAGGGAGCAGCTCCGCCTCTCCCCCAGGCACTGCGCCCTGTTTGGGACATGCCGGAGTCTCCTGGGAAACCTGGACCTGGCCCAGGCCTGGCCTTCCCTTCTCCTGCAGCCCAGGGAATGCTCCTTTGGCCACGGGAGTGCCCCAGGTGGGATCCAGGTGAGGTGAGATCCCACTCCCAGCACCCACAGCACAGCCCCAGGAGAGGCAGCACAGGAAGGCAGGGTCAGGAGGAGCCCCAGGAATGCCCAGCTCAATTCCAAGCTCAGGAAAGCAGGGCCAGGAGCTCCAGGAATGCCCAACTCGATTCCCAAGCTCAGGAAAGCAGGGTCAGGAGTTCCAGGAATGCCCAACTCAATTCCCAAGCTCAGGAAAGCAGGGCAGGAGCTCCGGAATGCCCAACTCGATTTCCAAGCTGGGATGCAAAGTCAGGAGCCCCAGAAATGCCCAACTCGATTCCCAAGCTCAGGAAGGCACAGCCAGGAGGATTCCCAAGAATGCCCAACTCGATTCCCAAGTCAGGAGAGGCAGAGTCCAGGAATGCCCAACTCGAATTCCCAAGCTCAGGAAAGCAGGGCCAGGAGCTCCAGGAATGCCCAACTCGATTCCCAAGCTCAGGAAAGCAGGGCCAGGAGCTCCAGGAATGCCCAACTCGATTCCCAAGCTCAGGAAAGCAGGGCAGGAGTTCCAGGTCCCAACTAATTCCAAGCGGATGCAAAGTCGAGCACGGAATGCCAATCATTCCAGCAGAAGGAAGCCAGGGATCCAAGAATGCCCAACTCAATCCCAAGCTCAGGAAAGCAGAGCCAGGAGTTCCAGGAATGCCCAACTCAATTCCCAAGTAGGGGATGGCAAAGTCAGGAGCCCCAGGAACTCAATTCCCAAGCCTCATCCACAAACTGCCCCAGTTTTCCCCCAGGAATGGGAATTCCCACCGTGCTGGAAGCTTCTGAACCCATCCTGAGTGGAGAAGGAGCAACTCAGGGCCGTGCACTTGGCTGTTCAAACCACGCCTCGAGTGGCTCCAGCCCCTGCACCGCACCAAATCCCAGTCCCAAACTGGGAATTGCCTCTGGACTGCTCATCCCATTCCCTGCTTCATGCTGGGAAGGGGCAGCATTCCCACCTCTCCTTCCCACAGTTATCCCAGCCCCGGTGAGATTCCCAGTGCCAGCCTCAATCCTCGGGAGAACACAAGGCTCAGGAGGTACATGTTTGATTCCCAAACCTCATCCCCAAAACTCAGGAGACACCCCAGGAATGTCCAATTTGATTCCCAAAGCTCATCCCCCAGGAATGTCCAATTTGATTCCCAAAGCTCATCCCCCAGGAAAGTCCAATTTGATTCCCAAAGCTCATCCCCAAAGCTCAGGAGACACCCCAGGGATGTCTAATTTGATTCCCAAACCTCATCCACACTCAAAGCTCAGGAGACACCCCAGAAATGTCCAATTTGATTCCCAAACCTCCTCCCCAAAGCTCAGGAGACACCCCAGGGATGTCTAATTTGATTCCCAAACCTCATCCCCCAGGAATGTCCAGTTTGATTCCCAAAGCTCATCCCCCAGGAATGTCCAATTTGATTCCCAAATCTCATCCAGTCTCTCCTTTGCTCCAAAGCAGCTCTCAGGCTCACAGATCCTGTGGGATTCCCATTCTCTCACTGAGATTTTTCCACTCAAACCTTCCCTGCACATTCCTGTGCTCCCAGGTGCAACCTCTCTGCTTTCTCCTGGCTTTTCCATGGAAATCTGGGCACCTTTTCCCAGCTGCCCTGGGGACAGGAAATCCTTTGGGATCTGCCCCAGTTATCCACTGGGATCAGGTACTGGTCAGGCTGGGAATGCCAAATCATTCCCAGGAGATCCATGAGCCCTGGACACATTCCTGAGGAGCTCCCCCCAACTTCCCAATGTCTCCAATTCCCTTGTGTCCACTGGCCACTCCCCAAAGGATGTTCCTGTCCACCTCTCCAGGTGGACACAGAGCCAGGGTAGCTCCCCGGGGCGTTTGGGGGAGATTTCCCATATTTGTACATATTTATTAGGGATTCAGGAAAACTCCTTCATGGATCCCTAACAGGCCCCACCCCAGGAAGTGTCCAAGCAATGTGTGGATGTGGCACTTGGGGACACCACAAGGGGTGGCCTTGGTGGCGCTGGGGTGGGTTTGATGATCTCCTGGGGCTTTTCCAACCTGGACAATTGTGTGATTCCCTCACCTGCTCTGAGGGGACACCAAGACTGGCTGGGTTAGAGGAGTTTTTCCCATAAACCTTCACCCTCATGTCTGCTTTCCTCACACAGCGAACGGGAACTCTGCCCAAAATTCCTGCAAGGATCTCTCCCCTCACAGAGCTTTCCCCAGCACCATCTCACACAGATCCATGGAATGGTGTTGAGTGGGGACATTAAAGTCCATCCAGTGCCACCCCTGTCCTGGGCAGGGACAGCTCCCACTGTCCCAGGTGCTGCCCCAGAGCCTTGTCCAGCCTGGCTTTGGACACTTCCAGGGATGGGGAATCCTCTGGCAAATCCATCCCAGCCCCTCCCCACCCACAGGGAACAATCCCTCCCCAATATCCCACCCATCGCTGCCCTCTGGCAGTGTGACCCCATTCCCTGTTTCCTGTCCTCCATCCCTTGTCCCAGTCCCTCCCAGCTCTCCTGGAGCCCCAGGCCCTGCAAGGGGCTCTGAGCTCTCCCTGGATCCTTCTCCTCTCCAGGTGAGCACCCCCAGCTCTCCCAGCCCGGCTCCAGAGGGGCTCCAGTCAGTGAAGCTGAACTGGGAGTGCCTGGAGCAGGGATGTCTGTCAGGAATGTCCCCAGGTCCCTGCAGATGAGGAGGAAGAGCTGTCCCCGTTCCCTCCCTGCTGTCCCCATTGGATCCGTGGAGGATACTGGGGATCCTCTGATGTGTCAGGCTGGCAGCAGGGAGGGCTGCTTCAGATTCCTGTGGGAACAAACTGTGCCTCAGCCCCTTCCAGAGGCTGGGATTGACCCCAGGGTGCAGCAGGGACACCGAGGGACACCGAGGGACACTGAGGGACCCCTCAGCATCCCAGGGAAGGCACAGGAATTCCAACCCAGCAATCCAGCAGAATGGGATCCTGGAGTGTCCAATCCCAGCAGATCCACAGGGAGCTGATCCCTGACCCACCTCATGAGCGGGGTTTAATCAATGATCCAGCGGGTCCTGCCATGGAAACACGGATCAGATCCCTGCTGTGTCCTGCCATGGAAACATGGAAACATGGAAACATGGATCAGATCCCTCCTGAGCCTCCAAAACGGATCAAATCCCTCCTGAACCTCCAACACAGATCAGATCCCTGCTGTGTCCTGCCATGGAAACATGGAAACATGGAAACATGGAAACATGGAACAGGATCAGATCCTTGCTGTGTCCTGCCATGGAAACTGAAACATGGAAACATGGATCAGATCCTTGCTGTGTCCTGCCATGGAAACTTGGAAACATGGAAACATGGATCAGATCCTTGCTGTGTCCTGCCATGGAACTACAGACATGATCAGATCCTTGCTGTGTCCTGCCATGGAAACTGGAAACATGGAAACATGGATCAGATCCTGCTGTGTCCTGCCATGGAAACTTGGAAACATGGAAACATGGATCAGATCCCTCTGCTGTGTCCTGCCATGGAAACTTGGAAACATGGAAACATGGATCAGATCCTTGCTGTGTCCTGCCATGGAAACTTGGAAACATGGAAACATGGATCAGATCCTTGCTCGTGTCCTGCCATGGAAACTTGAAACATGGAAACATGGATCAGATCCCTGCTGGTCTGCCATGCAAACATGGAACAGATCCCTGCTGTGTCCTGCCATGGAAACATGGAAACAGAAACATGGAAACATGGATCAGATCCCTCCTGAGCTTCCCTGCCACAAAAACACAGATCAGATCCCTGCTGTGTCTTGCCATGGAAACATGGATCAGATCCCTCCTGTGTCCTGCTATGGAAACATGGAAACATGGATCAGATCCCTGCTGTGTCCTGCCATGGCTGGAACATGGAAACATGGATCAGATCCTGCTGTGTCCTGCCATGGAACTTGGAAACAGAAACAGGATCAGATCCTTGCTGTGTCCTGCCATGGAAACATGGAAACATGGAAACACGGATCAGATCCCTCCTGAGCCTCCCTGCCCCACACGAGTTCAGCCAGCTCTGACCTCGGAACTTTCTCACTCCCAATAAAACCAGCTCCGTGGCTCGGGGAGGATCCAAGGACGGAGTGGCTTTGTCAAACACCAGGATAAAATTCTTGTCTTCTGATAAGAAGCCTTTTATGATCCTGATTGGACTGGGATTGTCTGGTCAGAGGAGATAAGGTCTGAAAGCATTTTGTATTTCCTGAAAACAGATCCCCACCCTGGATCACGGCTCCAGCCCCTTCCAAGGAACAAGGACGCTCCAAATCAACTCATTCCAAGGAACTCGAGCTTGAGCTGGCAAGAAATGGTGGCAAACATTATGTCCATGGGGGAAGACAAACCTGCCTGGGTTTTTCCATGAGTGAATAAAATGGGAAACCTGAGGTGTTGCAGTGAAATCCCAAAGAGGGACTGAGGAGCCCAAGGACAGGAGAATCTTCCACACGGGACAGATCCATGTGCCAGCTTCTCCAACAGCTCCAGGGAGACTGAAACCAAGCCTTGGAGAGTCCAAGGGAGCTTTCCCACCTGGAAATGAAACCTGAGGGTCCATGGCCACAGCGTTCCATCCCCAGAAGTGACAGCCCAAGGAAGGAACAGCCAAAGCTCCCTGTTTGTAACCCAGCAAAGCAGAACCTGCCTGCAGCATCTCATAGAATCCTGGAATGGGTTGGGTGGGAAAAGGATCTTAAAATCCATCCCATCCCACCCCTGCCACGGGCAGGGACAGCTCCCACCATCCCAAGCTGCTCCCAGCCCTGTCCAACCTGGCCTGGGACACTTGCTCTGGACAAATGCCCCGAGTGACCCCAGAATGTTCCCTGGATTTGTGCTTGATTTTCCCACCAAGTTCTGCTCCCTCCCAGTTCCCCTCCCCAGTCCAACCTTTGCCCCAGAACTGGTGGCACTGGGAGGGGAGGGAAAAGCCAAACTCCCCAAGTTGTGTCTGGGTTAGGGCTGCTCTTTTCCCAGCTCTCCAGAATCAGATTCCCAGATTTTCACGGGTTGCCACCTCTGCCTTTTTTTGTCTCTAATTCCAAAGTGACAGGAGGAGCAAGAAGGAACCTGCCCCGAGCTGAGCCAAGGAAATCCAAAGCTCTGCCCTGGGACCTGCAGGGACAAGTTCCTGGGCCCAGGAAGCTGCTGCCAGCTCCCTGCACTCCTGGGCTGCGGGGATTAAACTGGAAGTTGAATTAATCCATTTTCAGCCATGTGCCCAGTTTAAAATCTCTCCATTTAAAAACCTTCCCAGTTAAAAATCATGGAATGGTCTGGGTGGGAAGGACATTACAGCCCATCCAGTGACACCTTCCACTGTCCCAGGGTGCTTCAAACCCTGTCCAAACCATGGGGCAGCCATGATTTAACACTGACAAAATTCTCCTCCATTTTCCCAAACAGGAATCCCCAGGGGTGGGAGCTGCTCGTCCCTCAGCACCAAAACCAAACACAGCTGAACCAACTCCCCAAAAAAAAGCCTTTTATGGATTTGATCCAGCTCTGGTTTGGAGATTCCCTTGGAGGAAATGGGATTCCATTTGCTAAAGTCCAGCCCAATTCTAGGAAGGGGAAGTCACAGAAACTTTTAATTTGGGAAGCAGAGAATGAACACCTGGTAAATTTGGGAAGTAGAGAATGAAAACCTGGATGAGCTGTAAGAAAGGGGCTGCTGGGGGACTCATCCCTTCCAGGGGCAGGGATGGGAAGGAATCACAGCTGAACTGGGGAGTCTGAAGAATTCCTCCTGCTCCAGGGGCTCAGGAAAAGGCAGCCATGGAAATGGCACAGTGACCACAGAATTGTGGAACAGCTCAGGTTGGAAAAACCCTCGGAGATCATGGAATCCAACCATGGAAGCCACCCCTGACCTTCTTCCCAAGTGCCACATGGACACGGCTGTGACATCCCTCAGGGGATGGGGACTCCTCTGTGGTGTCAGGAAGTTCTGGATATGGAAGGAGCAGCCCCAGCACATTTTGGTGCTCTCAGCTCCTCTCCTCTGCTGCCTTGGCCCCACAGTTCCATTCCTTCCTGGGAATGTGTCCCTTGTGCTCACCCAGCACAGGAATCTGGGACACAGCAAAGTGTCCCTTAGCAGGAGTGACATTTCAGTGTCACCGGAGTGACAGCAAAGAGAAACCTGAAATAAAAATAAAACCAGATCTCATTGAATCCAACCCAAGGGCTGGAAGCACCTGGAAAGTGGAAGCTCCAAGGTCTGAGCCTTGATTTTTCCATGCAAGGAAGAGCAGAGTGACCTCTCCACAGCAGGGGAGTGCTTAATGAGCCTCAGCATTTTGCAGGGGATTAATTAATCCCTGCAGGGATTATTGGGATCAGGCCACAGCTCCGAGCCCAGGATCAGCTCAGCTCCTCAGATTTTTTTTTTCCATCCTAAAAATGCTGTGCAACCATACAGCCACAATTCCCTATCAGGGAATCAAACCCGTTCTGGGGATGGAGAAACTGGAGGCTGGGAACAATCCCAGAGCTCTGAGCTCTGGAGCTTCCTGAGGCACAGCCAGGGGAATTCTGCAGGAATTCTGCTCCAGCTCCCTCAGCAGCACCTGAGCCCAGCCTGGGATCAGGGACATCCCTTTCCTCTCCTTTCCAGGGGTCCCAAATCCTGCCAGGGTCACCAAGGAGTCCCTCCAGAAAACAGAGCCAGGGTGTCCAGAGCAGCTGCCCCATCCCTGGAGTGTCCAAGTCCAGGCTGGACAGGGCTTGGAGCACCCTGGGACAGTGGAAGATGTCCCTGCCCATGGCAGGGGTGGCACTGGATGATCTTTAAGGTCCCTCCCAACCTAGACCATTCCCTGACTCCAGGATCTCCATTTCTCCCTCATTCCTTCACTGATGCCCAACTTTGCCGCTGTCCCAGAAGTGAATTTAACCCCCAGCTGGAATTTCCCTCTGTCCCACCCTCAGGAACACTGGGAACACATTTGAGGCACATGGGAAATGCAGAGTGTTCAAACCAGGCAGAATTATCCAGATCCTTACTGCAGCTGGGATCCTCGGGGTCTGTCCCAGGCTCTCTCCCAGAGCTGCTCCCACCTCTGCTGTCCTGACACCTTCCTGGAGAGCCAGAGCACGGAGCTGAAAGGAAAATTAAAGTGATTTTCCCTCCTTTTGCTGAAGGACTGACTCCATCCTGAGCTCTGCAGTATCACAGAACCATGGAATTGTTCAGGGTGGAAAAGCCCTCAGAGATCATCAGGTCTGTGTCCCCAATTTCTCAGACAATCCCAGGGATGGAGACTCCCCCAGTGCCCTGGGCAGCCCCTTCCAGTGCTTTACAACCCTTTCCATGAAGAAATTCTCTCAATATCCAAATTAAACTTCCCCCGAGGCTGTTTTTTCCTTGTTCCCTGGGACCAAATCCCAACCTCACCCAGCTCCACCCTCCAGGGAATTTGGGAGAGGAAGAGGGTCCCCCCCTGGAGCCCCCTTTTCTCCAGGCAGGGATTTGTTTTGACCATTCTGAGCTGCATTTGAGACAAAACCTGAATGATTTGTTTGTGTCAAAGCCAAGCAGAGGGAATTTTGGAGCTGGGCCCTTCCTGAGCTGCTGGGACAGAGCCATATCAGCAATTCCAAAGTCCAGGAATGAGAGATAAGGAGCCAGACACACCAGGCACGGACAGCAGGGAAAAGCTGGAAAAACAGGAATTATCAACTCCAACCCTCACTCTTCCCTCAAGCAGCAACCCAGGAGAATTCCCCAGGCACATCCTGGGGGGATTCTCAGTAAATAAGGAACATGGGGTAAGAAATTCCCAGAAAATGAGGAACATTCAGGGTAAAAAATTCCCAGAAAATGAGGAACATGGGGTAAAAAACTCCCAGAAAATGAGGAACGTTCAGGGTGTCTCTGAAGGAAAAGATCCTTCCAGCCTGGTGCAGGGATAGCAATTTGGGATGCACCTTCCTAGCAACTCATTCAAGAATTTTTCACAGGGAAGCATGAAAATCCCCAAAAGAAAGGCAGGAATTCTTCCCCACTTTAATGGGGAGCAGGGACAGGGCCGGGCTTGGTTCAGAAACATTTCAAAGGTGAAAGAAAACAGCACCAAATATTGACACAAGGGAAGGGAAACATTCCAGTGGGGAAGGGTGTGGGATGCGCGATCCTCCAGTGCCCCCAGCAGCACGGCTGGGAAAGAGCAGCTGAGCAGGAGGAAAGGGGAGGAAAATGAGGCAAGAGCGACACCCCTGGAGCGAGCAGAGCTTCCCCAGAGCTCCCGGAATGCTCAATTCCCAAAGGGATTCGTGTGCTGGAGGAGCTGCAGGATCCCCGTGGAAGTTGTGTTAGTGTGAAGGGCTGCAAAGTTATCCTGTGCACCCTAGCTACTCGCATTCCCAAAAACATCACATGTGATCCGTGGATATGGGGTGGAAGGACACCTAAAAATCCATCCCATCATTCACTGGATCGCGCTTATTGTGATCGTCTCCCATTGATGCTTCCCATCGCATCCGCATGGACCCAACTGCCAAGACCCATTCCCAGGACCCCAGTCGCTATCCACCTCTCCTGCATTGGACGGCTGATCGCCATGCCTAATGCGCATCTATGAGATCCTATGGATCCACCCACTGTTTCCATTCTCCCATCCATCTCCATGAGCGGCTCCATTCGTGCATCCTTCATCACCATCTCCAGCCATGCGCTGCATGCCCACTGGCTCATGCCAGCCTCCGCATCCCATCCCATCATATCCCGTCCCATCCCATCCGCACCCTCACCACTTGGTCCCGTGCCCAGCCCGCCAGACTGACCTTGAGCATTCCAGGATGGGTACCCTAGGAAATTCCATCCCAGCCCCTCCCCACCCTTTTGTTGGGGTCAACAGGGAACAATCCTCCTCCAATATCCCATCTGGCGCCCTCTGCAAGTGGACCTGTTCCCATATCGTCCTGTGTGTCCCTCCATACAGCCCTAATTGATCCCTATATCGCATCCATATTACTTCCCTTGTCCCTTGATCCACCGCACTCCCGGGGCCCTTGGCTTGTTCGAGACAGGCCTGGCAGGGTTCCAAGGTTCCCCTTCCCTTCTCCAGACTGATCCACACATTTGCTTTCCCCCTCCACCCTCCCTGCTGGAGGAATCAGGGAATTCCCTGTAAGGACAAAGACAAATCCCTCCAGGTTTTCCCTGCTCACCGTGGCAGGAACAGCGACACACGAGCACCTCCTGGAGGTGACACCTCCTCTCCCTCTGGGAGATGAGCTCTAGGACACCCGGGGTTCCCCTATTCCACTGGAGCAAAGAAATCTGAAAATACAACAGAATTACCACCTCAGTTCCCTGAGACTGCTCGGGTGCTCAAAGGAATGGGAATAAAAACAGGAACTTTTCCAAAGAGATTGGTTAATCAGGATTTTATTCCGAGGGTATTACTCCCAAAAGCACTTACTGTTAGGGATGAACCCCAGTCTTGGGAGAGTTGAGCCAGCAGTGCCAGGTCCAGGGAGGGGATTGCCCTGCAGGTGCCTCACTTCAGTCCTGGGGGGAGTTTTGGGTGGATTTTGGGAAACTCCTCATCCAGGGAATGGTCAGGCACTGGAATGGCTCCCCAGGGAATGTCATGGCCCCAAGAAGCCAGAGATCAGGGTGATGGGATTTTGGGATCAGTGGGATTTTTGGGTTATTCTCACCCAGGGGTTGTAGCTGACAATCCTTGGGGGTCTTTTCCAACCATTCCATGATTCCATTATTTCAGAGTGCTTGGACAACACTCTCAGGCATAGGGTGGGATTTTGGGATGTCCTGTGCAGGGCCAGGAGTTGTAGTTGATGACCCTTGGGGATCCCTTCCCACTCTGGATGTTCCATGACCCTGTGATCCTTGTAGGTTCCTTTCAGCTCTGGATCTGAATCTTTCCATGATTCTGGAGGTCAGGGAATGTTTGGACAACTTGGCCATCAGGATTTTGGTATTAATGGGATTTTTTTTTTTGGGATGTCCTGTGCAGGGCCAGGAGCTGCACTTGAGAATCCTTGTGGGGCCCTTCCATTCAGGACATTCCACATTCCCTTTGGCATGTTCCCTGTTATTCCAGGTAGGAACTCAGATTCCAGGGGTAGTTCCTCAGACCCCACAAGATTGTTTAAAACTGTCCCAAAAATCAGTCACAGACATTCCTCACCTCAGATTCCCATGGGAAATCAGGGTTTGGTCCCAACAGCGATTTCAGAATTCCCAGATCTGCCTCCGTGGATGTAGATGCCACTGTCCTAGGTTAGCTGAGTATTGTATTCCTATCATCTGCTTATGTTAGAGGAAAGTTAAACAACCCTTCTGTAACGATACATCAGTCGAGACTGCTCTGGTTTGTTTGGTGATGTTCCTCCCTTCAAGGACAATGGGAGGCAAAGGGACAAGACACACACGTTTTTTTTTTTCTCCGCGGAGGCTCTCAGGATCAGCGGTGGAAAAGAAGCTGTCTGCTCTCTGGGACTGCTCCTTTTTCTCCCTTTCTTTGGACTTGTTTTTCCTCAATTTTTTTTCTTCGTCATCTGAGAATTGGAGGATTCCCGTGGCACGACAGGCGAGAAAGATCCTCAGCGAATGGGTGGATATTGGGGAGGAGTTGTTCCCTGTGGGGCTGGGGAGGGCTGGGAATTGGATTTCCCAGAGGATCCCCAT